>VWZF01004790.1:0-72756 GCA_013396755.1 Sclerurus mexicanus
GCATGGACTGAAATGGCTTTGGAATCCTTGGTGCTTTGCTAATTTTCTGAATAACAGATAAAGTTTGGTAGTCTTGCACTTGGCTCTTGCCAATTCAGTTTTTTGGGGTTTTTTTGCATTTTTCACTCTGTTCACCTGTCAAACTCTTCTGTTGTTGGTCACAAAGTGTAATTGACGATTGGTTCCCATTAGCAAATATAACGACCGTTCTAGTGTCCTTTTATGCTGATCTTCTGGGTTTTTTTAGTTTTCTTGTGATGTGGACATATGTTGACTGCCTTTTCATTTGTTTCGTCTTGCTTTACAGAAGATTGAAGTTGACTAAGATTTTTCGGTGTGCCATGCTGCTCCTTTTCTTTGTTCTACTCTTGAGTTACTAGAACACCAGAATGAATTTCTAACTTCTCATGCTCTTAGTGTGAATTTTAGTTATTGGAAATTGTCCTTTGTATTTGATGCCACTTATTTGATTACTTCATAGGGGAGTATTCAGACCACGACCACCAAATTGTAATTTGTGTTCATTTTTCTCCACTATTTTTTTTAGATTCAACAGTTAACTGAGGCACTGAACAGTGTGTCATCTGAAAAAGACCAGTTATTAGCTGAAAGAACTAGTCATTCTTTCCAACTTAGAGAACAAATCTCATCAGTTAATCGAGAAAAAGATGAGCTGCAGAAACTTCTTCAGGATGTCAAGTCTGAGCGTGACCAGCTCAAGACAGAATTACAAAGAAATTCTGAGATGGTGGGTGTTTCCATTTGCATATCTAAGTTACTCAAATTCTCTTCTTGAATGGTACTTAAATATGTATACATTTATTTTAGTGTGTTCAAACAAATGCAAAACTGGAATGTGCGTTAGACCAGCTGAAGCAGAGAAACCTGAAAGATAAGTCCATTCAGGAAAATCCAGTGGATATTGCACAGCAGGTGGCTGATGACAGCCTGAAGGAAAAAAACTTGAAAATTAAGGTAAACTTATTTCTCTGCTGTTAAGGATGCATGTAAAATGTTAATACCACTTGTCCTGGAGCATAGTAATTTTTGTATTATGTATAAAAATGGTTTGCATATCTTGCTAAGATGCTGCAAACCACAGGATCAGTTGATTTGCTGCTGCTGTTCAGTGATTGCACATCTTGTCTCAACTGAGAAGTTCAACTTAATGTTCACAGAACATCTCCCTTGCTTTCATTGCTCTCCAGCCGCCCCAATGAGAATAAGTAGTCATGTAGATTCATAGAATTATTTCGGTTGGAAAATGCCTGAAAGATTGTAAAATCTAATGCCACTGGCTTTCCTGGACACCTGGGCGTACTGTTGGCTCATGTTCAGCCACTGTCGACCCACACCCCCAGGTCCTTTCCGGCTAGGCAGCTTCCCGGCCACTCTGCCCCCAGCCTGTAGTGCTGCATGGGGTGGTTTTCACCCAGCACTTTACCTTGTTGAACCTCAAATGGAAGCACTTTGCCACTTTGGTTTTGCAAAATCCCCCCAAACCCTCCTTTCCATTACTCCCCACCAAGTAATAAATCTGTTTCAAATAAATTTTCTGTAATTCCTCAAACCTTTTGTTAGTTTACTATCTTGAGTATACTTTCACACAAAGCTGAAATAAACAAGGATTTATGAATATATATGAAACACTTTAAAGTGCAGTACTGTTGTACTGCAGTCCATACGTCTGTGCAGCAGATTCAGGCATCATTCTATACGTGCTCGAGGAGACCTGAGTGTAGTTTCAGCTAACAACAAATATGGTAAAGAACCAAACTGCAAAAATCAGTCACGTGTAGCTTTCTCCACTCACACTGTCTTTCTATCCTACATCAGTAGTAGGGAGCTAATAATGAGGGAAGTAAACATCAACTGTTCACTTTTAATGGCACTCTCCCCTTCTGACTTCTGTAATAGGTAGGATCTTGTCTACCTCTTTCTTGTACAGTTTTCTCAAGTATCTTGAACTTACTCTTGTTGTATACAGAGGATTCGGTTTCAGTGTTTTTACTGGGGGGTAAAAGGGTTAAAACTGGTGAATCCTGGTTCTTTCAATTAAGACCCAGCAATGGAGGGAGTATGCCAACAGAGTTCTATATTTAATTTAAAATGTGTAAGGTAGCTTCAGAGGTGATACTGGAGTTGCAATTTACTGGGGGTGCCTTCAAGCCTGTTGTGTTACTCAGCCTGCTTACTGCTTGATCACACCTTCCTTTTTATGCCAGAGTGCTAGGAACAATTTTATGATCCCTTTCCATCAAGAAAGGACCAAGTAGATAGACTTGGGAGCCTGTCCTGAGGATAGGCCAGCTGACAAACTTGGGAACAGGCAACAATTTTATTTCAGGCCTGATCTAAAAGTCTTGATATGACTGGGTAATTTAAACCGTGAAAATAATTTGAACTTGTGAAATTATTTGCTGGAAAACTAAGAAATTATCTGGGTTTGTGCCTAGCTTAGTGTTCTTGTCATATCCCTGTGGCAAGTCAAAACTGAAGTCTTAGTCCTATTAACTTTTCTGTTGTAAAACCAATACATACTGTTTTCTGTTGTAAAACCAATACGTACTGTAGGGGTTAGTTCTGGAGCCTGGTCATTTATTTTAAGCTTCTATTTATAGCTAATCACACTTTCCTTTAGTGTGAATGAATTGATTTGTTTTCACTTGCATTTAGGAACTTCTTGAGAAATTCTCAAATATGGGGAAGAAGTATGAATGTCTCTCTACAGTGTCTCTTAAGCTAAAGAGTGAACTGAATAATCAGAAGGCACTGATAGCTGTGATACTGCCTCACCTGTCATCGGAACAGAGTAAACAAGTCAAAAGACTTCAGACTGAAAATGAGAAAATAAACAGTCATCTCCAGAGTTTACTGAACAAACTGAAGGTACTAACTTAAAATGCTGAATGTCAGTGCTTGATATTGCTTGAGTTTGGTTCTTTTTTTTTTAAATAAGCTCTCAATTATTAACAGCTAGGATTTTATGTACTCTAGCTTTGATTTTTGTGAATCCATACGTTGTAGAAAATAAGTTGATAGTAGTAAATGCTTTTCAGTCTTAGAAAGCTGGAGCTACTTAGTTAGTTAATCTTGGTTTTTGACTGTAGTTCAGCTGCTTTGCACAGTATTGTTTCATTAATATTATTCCGTTTTAACTGGGAAATGAAATCTTTTCTGTACTCAATAAATCAAATTATAGGTGACTAAGTTTGTATTTCTTTGTGTTCAAGTTGTGTGGAAATTCATGTTTACTCTGCGATACTACCCAAGTAGTTTGATTTTATAGTTTTTGTAGACCTTCCCCAATTTGGAATCAGTTTCTCCATGGAACATCAATTATCAGAAAAAAAGTGTAATTGGGAAAGTATTCATGTTATCATATGCAGAAGTACAGTAAATGATAATATTTTGTCTGTTTCTGTTTTTACCATGGAATAGTAAGGGTTGAGGTTTTTGAGGGACAGAGGGGAAAACATGGATGGGCCTGGGGAGAAGGGGATGAGAATCATCCAGTTTACAAAAAGAGTGGGCATGATCTTAAGAGTCAGTCCTGTCTATAAATATCCATTAACTGAGACTTTGAACTAATGCTCCAGAGAGCCTTATTTTATAACTTCAAGTAGGGTTTTTAGGTGTGGAGGGTTTTGTTTTGTTTTGGAGTTTTTGTATGTAAATTTGGTATTTTTTTCTTTTTCCATAGATAGCTTTTAACTTTTGCAATTAGACATTTAAGATTAAACCAGTAATCTCAACTAAAGTTCTAACTCATCACACTGGTGTTATTGTCATAGATCATCTGCACCTTTCACAGCTTAAGAGGAAATAAATAGAACAAAGAATACTTTGCTTTTCTAAGTCTAGACTCATGGAAGGCTGTCTAGAGCCTTTTAGATTTTTTGGCCTTTTTAGGAGTCTGTGAGAAATAGTATACTGTGAAAATGCTGTCTCAGCTAAAAGTCTTAAATGCCATTGCTATAAAACACACAAACCTAATTTTCTGAGGTCATGTGTTTGTTATTCTGGACATCTCCAGGCTCGGAGAGTAAATAGATTGAATTGTAAAACATGGAATTTTTGCTGGATGCAGGGTACTGTTTTAAAGCTTGCTCACTGATACATCCTGTGCTTCCACAACAGTTTCTCTTGAGTCGTATTTGTGCAAAGAAAAGAGAATATCACACTACTGTTAACAAGTATAAGATGGAATTGCTTGAGGAAAAGAGAAAACAAGATCACCTACAAGTTCAGATTCAGTATCTCAGGAAGATTTATTTGAAACAGAATGAAATACCATCTCAAGAGTTAAACATCAGTGAAGCAGTGCAGAGTTTCCACGTGGATGCAGAGGTAATATTTGAGAAGAATTTCAGATATTAAAGACTTGATGTGTCAGGCATGGGGTAATGTGGTGGTGTCTCATCTAATGGCATTAGGTTTATCTAATAAGACTTCACTTAAGGAGGGCGAAGGAATAGATTTAATATTTTTTTATGCTACTAGTTCGATAATGTGAAGATTCTGTTTTGTAAAGCAGCTGAAAATAAAATTAATAGGTTAGAAAAAGTGGGGATGTTATTTACTCATTTTCCCTGTGAAATGCATACTACCCAGGACCAAGATGGCTTCTAAAACAATGAAATCAACTTTTACTAATACGCATACTTTTTTCCCCTTCCCACCTGCCCCAGGAATGTAGATTGTCTTCTCCTTTTCCCAGTAGGGTGTAATTTAAGTATGGCAAAACTCCTTTTATATGATAATTAGATGCTAAAACAGACTTCCTGCTGTATTGATAGCTCAGAGGACAAAATGTATATTTAGACATATTAGTTATAAAGAAATATTTACATTTTAATTCCCTTCTTTTTAAGAACATTCTTAAAGATGTATCAGAAATGGAAAATGAACTTCTCTGTATAGAGGCAGAGTTACTGCAGCAAGAAAGTGCTAGAAAAGAAACAGTACAATTCTGGGAGGCTTGTTCAGGAACTCACTGTGATGCAGAGGAACTGGAAAAAGAGTTAAAGAAAGATACTGAAAGGATTCTGAAAGTCATTAACTTCTGGACTCCTAAAGTTAAGGTAAAAGTAAATGTTATAGAATCAGAAACGTATTTGCTGTAAGCACTCTGTAACTGCCTAATCTGATTGAAAACAAGATACTTAAAGGCTCTTGAATGATTTTTCATTTATTATCAGCACTTACTATACTCTTCCTTTAACTGTAAGATGCAAGAGTACTTAGAAGGTTTTTAAAGATTTCCTCGTGCATCCGAACTTGGAAACTTGCTTTGTAAAAGACTTTCTAGGCAATAAATGGGAGGGGCAGTGGAGTTGTTTGTTTGGGGTCTTATTAGTCTGAATTCTGGAAACTGTAGTTTCAAAATTATTATATAGCTTTGCTTGCCAAACTTCGTCCAAACTACTTTAGCCATTTTTAAAACTCAATTATAATTCACATTATACTTTTCTAATTTCAGGAAGTCAAGCTGTTCTAGAAGTGGGGCAGCTTTCCTCTTTCCTTTCTCTTTTCTTTCTTCTTATGTCTTTCCGCCTTTGGAAAATAAGATAGCATTTTTTCAGAATTCAGTGCATCACGAATGGGATTTCATGAGATTTTATCTTTCTGAATAAATGTTAAGTTTAGCCTAATTTAAAAACCTATTTTAAAAAGTTTCTTCTGTAGATTCAATAGCCAGTCTTGACTTCTTCAGGATTTCCCAGTGTTGGTAGGCTTTTTGGAAGAATTCCCTGACAGACATATTATGTGGATAAAAGCTTTTAACAAAGAAACAAAAATCTTGTACATTTGTCATTTGCTGAGAAATGTGAAGCTTTTCTTTGTCTGGCATATCAAACATATGGGTTTCTAGAATAGTCCAATGTGTATATTTTCTCTCAAATGGTTTAATTTCCTTCAGTCAATGACTACGTTCTAGCAAAAAAATGAGTAATTGTGGTTTTTTTCTGTTACTGACACTCGAGAAGTCTTTCTAATATAGTTCCTTTGTCTTTGTAATAGTGTTTGAGTTAATGCAGAAATACTGGTAATCCTGCAGTATACTATCATCTTCTCTTTTGGAAATGAAACAGTTCTTATGAGTGTTAGTGATCCCATTTCTAATAGCTAACATTTTCAAATGGGACACTGAAACAAGAATGTGAAATTAATATAGGCCTAGATACCTCCTGTTTCTTTACTTGCCTTATTTCTAGATGATTCAAAAATTATTTAAAATATTATCTCTATGATGCTACTGCAGGTACTCCTTCAGCTTTCTTCAGAACTGGATGCCAGAACTTCCAATGACAGTAAAAATGCTGATGTTGAATTGAAACAGAGAATAGAGAAAAACAAAGAGTTGCTTCAGGATCTAAACACTCTAAAAGAAAAACTGGCCCCTGGCAGCTCTGCCAGTCTTGTGTTAGAAGAAGAAAACTACAGGCTTCATAATAAATTAAAGGCTGCAGAACAAGATATAAAGGTATCAACACTCGTTTCTAAGAAAAACTTCTTTGATGTCTGCTTTTTAAGTGAGAGTACTCCAAACTTAAAATACAGATTTATTAGCAACCATAAGTCTGTGCTACCACAATACATTGGCCCGGAGTGCACATTTTAGTAGCTTTTTTATTTCTGAAGCGCAAGTTTGAGCTCTTACCTGTAATGTATTTTAATTGCCTGATTTATGTACACAGATAGATCTCAGTTTAGAAATTAGTATGCAATGTTTTCATTTGGTTTTGAAGAATTGATTTTTAATAGTGTGATACTCTGGATACTTCTGTAAGTATATGGTATTCACTATGTCAGATGTGAAGCTGGAGAAGAGTTGTCTCTCGTCACAGGAACTGAGGACTCATTTTCTCTCCTATTTATGTCACAGTTACCCTTCTTCAGAGCATTTTTTATTTTCTTAGGCTTGAATGTTCCAGACTATTAAAATGTGACACAAAATAGTGATCTAGACACAGAGAGTTGCTATATAGCCTGTAGTGTTGGGGTTTTTGTGTGGTTTGGTGTTCTTGTTTGTTTTTACTAAGAATATGACTGTACTGTTAGAGTTGTTGTCTCTTGACATAACTACTCATAACTGATTGATATATCTCAATAGGCTATGGAAGTAAAAATTCAGAAGCTAGAAAATATAATAAATGAAGTAGGAGAAAATGTCAAAGAGAAAGATGACAGAATAAACAAGTTACAAGCACAGATAAGAATAAAATCAGAGACAAGTGAGCTCACCCAACTGCAAGCCAAACTGAATGAGATGGATAACTGCCTCAAGACTGCCTTAACAGAGAATCAGAGTCTTCAGGTATGAGCAAAATACTTTACTATTTTCATTGTACTCTGGTGAAAAACAGAAACCATGCTTGAGAACAGCTGTAGATGAAACACAGCGCTCTAAAGTCAATGTGTTGTTCTGTATGGCATTCCTAGAGTAAAGCACTCTCCTTGCCTGTTTAGCATGCAGTTACATGTTCTACCAGTGCAACTTTCAGAGGCAAAATTTACAACCCATATTACAATATTAGAAGGTAAATTTATCACTTATGCAATGCATTTGTGAAACATCCTAAAAAAATTTAAAATTTTTAAACTGAGACCTGAGCTGTTTTTTTCAATGTCATATATTTGCATGCTAGTCCAAAATTCCCAGACTTACATCTGCACAGAAGTCAGAAAACTTGCTAAAATACGATGGCACGTAATATATGAGGAGAATACCAACTCCTGCTGTAGTGCTGGTTGGTCATGTGGGCCGCCTTAGTGAAAAGTAACTTCCTGCTCCCGGTGTCCTGCAAAATCTAGCAGATCACAGTAAAGATACCCTTAATTTCATTGCTAAGTAACGTTCTTTGTACTAAATATTTTATTTTCAGGCAAAATTAGATAAAGGTGCTGAGTTGTACAAAGACGAAATTGATCAACTCAAAACACAGGTGGTAAAATGTGATATGGAAAGAATGAAACAATCCAACTTTTTTGAAATGAAGTAAGTTCAAATTTTATGTTGTTACAATTCTCAACTACTTAGTTTTCAGCTTCTGCTTTTTTGGTGTCTTTTTTTCCCGACATAATAGGAGGTAAGCATTACACTTTAGGTGTAAAATAGGTTTTTATTGTAGCTAGATTCCAGAGAAAATAAAATCTATAGGCACTTTTGGTTGCTTGCACAACTCCTTCTCTATAGACCCACCAAAACTTCTCAATCAACCATGTTCAGCCATAAAATAACTGTTCTGACAAAAGAAGGCAAGGGGAAGACAGTAACTGAAAGCACTTTCTGACTCACTGCAGAGAAGGGATACAGAGAGAATTAGTCCAACTTTTGAGTTTGGGCACTTTACCTGAAATCTACCTGACCACCAAGTTTATGTAGTTTTTCTTGTATAACTTGGGTTTGTCTTGTATTTGATAGCTCATTGGAATTTAAACTAGCTCTTCTGCAACTGTATTAAACTGACATTTTCTGTTTTGTTTTTTTTTTCCTTCCCTTCCTGCCTCATATAGACTTGCTAATTATAAAGCTCTTGCAGAACACAGAGAACAACAGTTAACAAAGCTAAAAGAAGAACTTAGAAGAGCACACCAAGAGCAAGACGCTACTGGTAAATTCAAGATAAATAGAAGGGACTCTTTCATGTTAAACATTGAGTTTCAAGGTTATATGGTTAAAGACCAGATTGAGATGCAGGCCTTGTACCTACAAGGTATGAGGAGAACTGGGTGTGTTGGAAGATGAGATGGAAAGTAGACTGTATTAGCTGCAGTTACACTGCAATAGAATCACAGCAGTTCTTGCGTTTACTTCTCCAGCCACATTTGCACTTGTGGAGAGAGAAGCTGCAGTGGCGGTAGCTCCTGTTGCCATTTTTTCCTTGATTGGCTTCACACATGAGTATCCAGTTCTAGTCACAGTTATTACATATGTGAAACAATAACTATTTTAACTCTAAGTGACCCAGTGAAGAACCTTATATTTCTTAGTATCTCCCTGACACTGTGACTACTGGGAGGTGTGTTTGTGTAGAAAAAGACTAACTGTTCTAATGGGCACCTAGTGAGGTTTTGCATAGCAGACCACAAGAAGGAATAGGCTAAAAAGTATATTGAGTATCTGTCCAAACAACACTCAATCTGTATAAACTGTTCTCTAGTGCTGAAAGAAGAGGATCCTCAGCAATCTCAAACACCCCTTACTTGTGGTGGTGGCAGTGGCATTGTGCAGAGCACACAAATACTTGTTCTAAAATCTGAACAAGCTAAGATACAGAAAGAAAACTTGCACCTGAAGAAACAAAACGACCTTCTACTACAGTAAGTGTAAAGCTGATCAGCAAAATGTCATATCATTTGTTGTATTTAACCATGCATGTCATGTGTGTTTCTTTCTAGAGACCTATAGAAGTTAGTAATCATTAATTTTAGATTTTCTAGATTCTTTCACATCATAAGCTGGTGATTTATGATTTACAAAGCCATATATGGCTTTGGAACTTTAAATTGCTTACTTTTATAAGAATGTCTTAAATACCGGAAGATACACTTGAATTGTATGTTGGAAGGAATTTTAACTTTATTTCCTCTGAAAGCAAGATACACAGCTCTTGCATTGCCATGTCTGTGGTATGTCATTTGAACATATAGGAACTGTCTGTTCCTCAGGAATTTTTTCTTGAGGGAGCTGCTTTAAATTTTTCTCATTAAATGCTGAGGTTTTCTTTGCAGTAATGAGCGTCAGCTGAAAGAGGAACTCAGGAAATGGAAAGAAAGAGCACTAAAATGGAGAGAACGATCCTCAAGAGAAAATACTCGAGAGACAATACCACAGTCTCCAAGGAAGACAGTGTCATATTTCTTTAAAGACCAAATGCCTTCACCCTCCAAGGAACCTGTTTCACAGGAAATTGTGACTCAGGACCTAGCAAAGCCTTTGCCACTGACTTGTCCAACAAATTTCTTTGATAATTCCAGCTTGGGTATGCTAACAGGTATGTAACAGTGATAGTGTCCTATTAAGATCTGGAGAGGCAAAATGTAAAGGATGGGTCAGAGTTGAGGGTAAATGCTCCATACTTATATATTCAGACCTGAAACTTACATGATAACACAGTTTTCTTGAATGGTTAGTAAGCTGACTGTTGAAAAGCTGACTACTGAGCTGTGAAGTTTATATGTGCTCTACATAACAGAAATACTTAATCATTTACCTTATGAAGATTATAAAAACTTCTTTCTTTTCTGCAGTGGAAGTGTTGATAAATGACTTTTAAAAGTGAATCAGCAAAATATCATTTAGATAAGTGATGCTCTAAAATGTTTTCCTTTTTAACTTTACATTGGTTAGGCACAGACTTCTGCTAAAATTATTGAAAGTTAATGGCTGGTAAACTTTTCCCTGAAGTTTTTCAAGCTGGTTGATTTTAGCCTTTGATGTTACGTCTGCCACTCTGCCTGGCTCCAGTTGCAGTAATAGCTGTTTTGATGGTGGTAACTTCTGTTCCTCAGCCCCACTCCTGCTTTATCTCTGGCCTGGTGACTTCTGGAGAAGTCTCCTAAAGGTCTACACTAGTGTTTTAATGCTACTGCCCTCATAATTGCATTTGCTTCTCACAACTTGGAGAAGACCCCAGCAGACATGTTGAAGAGTTAACCAGTTTTTGAGGTATCAATAGCAGACTTGCAGAAAGAACAGGGCTCATTGCTGTTTCTGTAATGGCCTGCTTGGTAATAGTACAGAGTTCCTTACAACACAAAGATACTCAGGGCCAAACTTTGATTGTTGACATGTAAAACACTAGTCAAGATTAAATCACTGTATTCCTGCTGTTTGTCTAATTGAGAAAGGCTTTAATGTTCGTGTCTTCCATACAGATACATGTCCTGCGGCCACACAGTCCACAGAAGAACATCTAAAGCACTTGTTTGGGCCTTCAGACAAAGATAAAGCCCCTGACTGTAGCACCCAGTAAAGCTGCTCTGTTGTAAGCTGCCCTTGCAGTGGCTGCAGCCAGAATCTACGTATGCAAAAGATAATTGCTTCAGGTTAAAAGCCATCAGCCTCTTCCATCCTTGCTGTCTTGGAGTTGCTACTTCGCACAATTGGGAAAGCTGGAATTTGAAGACAAAAATGGAAAATCAGTCATGTTGCCTGCAACCTGCTTACCTGATGATGTTCTACTTTGGTGTTCTGACGTTGTGGCAAAGAGAAAGGTAATGTATGGAAGAAAAAATGGAAATAAGAATGGATCACAAACTAACCTGCTGTGAAGCTTCTCATTAATCTTCATTCTGTCATTCCTAAAACAGCCCTCTTCTGTACAGTTGATATTTTTATCTTTGGACTGCTGTTGACTTGGGAAGAAATACTCTTTTTGTTTCTCAGCATGTGTTTTTATACCATGCTTTCTCTAAGTTCACAGAAACTGCATTTGTACCACAATCTTAAACTAAAGTTACTAATTTTCTGTTTATAGAGCACACAATCACGGGTTCCTCTTAAACTCCTTGAAATGTTTCTGCAACTCAACCAATTGTGATACCGAGAGTAACTTTGAATTTTGCATCATCTTCCAATATACCTGCCTGAAGTTATGTATTGGAGATTTTTTTAAAAGTAAGCAATGGACTTAATGCTCTTCTGCTACTCTAGTGAATAGAAAATAAACCATTATTGAGGCAAGATGGACTCTCTTACTAGCCTACTTATCTGTATTGTGAGACCTACTTTTATGTATGTTTTATATAAAAAAGTTTGATTTGGCAATAAACTTTGTGTTAAGTATTTAAAATTTTTTTTGTTGTTCACTTCACTTGTGCTGTGATCCAAAGGTGTTGATTACAGTATTTAGTGTCTAAAGACTATTTTTTTATGAATCTCATCACTTCCATCATTATTATGCTTCTTGTCTCTGTTCTCTATAACTTTCTGCTGCAATTTCTTGTGCAGAAGTTTACTATCACACAAGTCTGTCAGAACAAAAAAACCCGAACAAAACCGAATTTTGTTTAATTCTTTCTGAGTCTCTGTCAGGAAATGTTTGAAGTCTAAAACACAGACCCTCCTCCCCTTCCTGCTCCTCCACACCCTCTACTGGCAACTAAATAGGATTTTGGAATTCAAAGCCTTGGATCAACTCCATTAAGTATAAAACCATTATCATGAGTTGAGAAGGTCATACCTAAGAAAGAGACCTGCGTGAAAAGTGTCATCCTTATTTCATAGGAATAAAGCTCTCAGTGATGCTCAGTCTCGTAAGTGTCCTGTTTTGGGTCACCCAAACTGATATGCAAATGGCTATGTTGATGTGTTCCTGGGCTCTCAGCAGTTACTGAACTGGACAAGTCACACAAGGATTATCTACCTGATGGAGGTACTTCAGAGATCTGTAATAAAGAACCAATTATATTTACCTTGGGTAGCTGAAAACTGCCAACTATGGTAACTACTAAGAAATTGCAAGCATTTATCTCTTAAGCTCTGACCTGGAACGTGTTTTGGGAAGCATTTAAAGATACTAGCCAAAATATACAGGTTCTAAATACCATTATGGAGTTCAGCTCTGCAATGTCTTCTTTTTGACCACAGCCATAGGTATGTAGGAGCAGTTTATTTTCTGACAGGGACAAATGCAAAGTGCTGGTGTGTTTGTGGCGGGTTTTTTTGTTTTGGGGTTGGTTGGAGGTTTTTTTGGGTTGGGTTGGGGTTTTGTGTTTCATATGGTTTTGGTTTTTTATTTCTAACTACAATTGAAAAGATAATTATTTTGGCTATTAGCATTTTGGTGTTCTAATAAATGAATTACACTGACTTTTTGTGTTCCACAAGGGGGGAAAGAAGGTTTTTGTATAGAGCTACCTCTTTCATATACAGTTTCCAGGGGATTTTTTGTTAATTATTGCTTGCTTGGAACATTTGGAAGATTTGGAGATTTTTCTGGTGGTTGAGCTAAAAAATGCAGAAGCTTCTTGCAAGAGGTCTGTGTCTGAATTCAGTAGGCAAAAGCTTAGGGACAGAAGGATAAACGCTTTTGGAAAACAATCATTAAAGATTTTCTTTTCTGAGTAACTGACTTAGAAAGCTCTCATAGTTTAGCAGAAAGACAGGATAAACTGAACTTCTGTGTATGTGGGTCTTGGTTTATCCAAAGAAGGGGCTTTTCTGAGGACAAACTAACTAAAGTTTAGGCAGGACACCAAATTCCTTAATAATACTATCAGGGGAGCTTTAGGTCTGGTGTGAGCTTGTAACTAAAGTACTTTGTCCTAGAATTTCAGTGTGATAATATTAACTCTGTTTTAGCAAATATAAGTAAAACCACTAGATACCAGAAGAGAAGATAAGATGGTAAATCATTGGTTTAACAACAAAATTAATCGTGCGAAATATTGTCCTAGTTTGGAACTTGATAGTTTGTATTACTAAAGAGAGATTGCTTGGAAAAACATGTTTGTGGCCTTTTTTGGTGGAAATCCTATTGATCTCTTGAATTCCTTAGGGGAAAGGGACAGCTAATGCTGGTGATCATTTTCTGTCCTTTCTTGTGCAGGAATAGTCACACTTCTAAAATCTTGAGTTTCACTAGATGGCAGCATCTCAGTGTCTCAGCAGGAAATTACGTTCGTATAGAGAAACAAATCCCAACAAGCACAGTTAAAAAAACGTGTAGAACTTCCTTTAGTACAAAGGTCAGTAAATATAACAAAGCTGTTTGAGATCTCTTGGTGAGTGACTATATTACTATCTCTAATTGCTTCAAAGAGTCAGCGTGACAAATGTTTGTATCACCTGATTGCTAGATTGAAAAATGTATTGATAGTGCATTTTGTTCCCAGTGCATTAAAGTGATTTGGGAAAGTACTTAAACTGATGAGGTGGCTTTTGGAAAGAAAAGAATTTTTCAGTTACGTTGCTTCAGAAGTCTGATTTGTTGAATCTGTAACCTTCAGGAAAACTGTTTTACTGTAACTTTTGTCAGGAAAAACATCTGACAAAACAGAATGTCTCTCCGATCAAAGTAAAAGAAATTAATAATCTAAGACACAGAACATTAAATTCGACTTGGTAACCTGAGTCACAGCATGGATTTGAACATCTCTAGAGGATAGCATTAGCTTCTAGCCTAAGGAAGATAAGGTACCTTTATCTTAACTTCCCAGTGAAGTACTTAATGTGTTGAATTCACAGGTATATTTTAAGACTTTGTGTTCTTATGATACCTTTCTACACTCATAGCTACACAGACAAAGTTTGCTCAGAGGATTATAAAACTGCAGGAAATTTTACTAAATGGCGTTTGAACATGTGTGCTGGGGCAGAAAAGAGCTGTATTTTGCCTTTTGGCTGTTAGGCATTGACTGTGGCAGAAGCCCCCAGAGATTCCCTGCCGCTAGCCCCAGGCATGCTCTGGGCTTCCCTGAGAACAAGCAAGCGAGAGAAGCAAAACAAGACAGCTTCATTCCCCTTCCACTTTCTTGCTTCGTTAGAGCTGGGAATCTGCTATGCTGGAATATTCCTAAGACAATTCAGAGTAGATACCAAGACCAGGGTATTGTGTAGAATTTATTGCAATCTAGGAAGCTGAAGAGTTAGTATTTTGAGAGAAACAGAAGGAAGATCTGCTTTAGAACACGAGGGGCAGTGGAAACACAAGGTTACAAACTTTTTTTTTTTTGCCTGCGTAAGAAAAAATAAAATCCAGTTTCTGTTATAATGAAGTCTAACTCCTGAGCTCAAATGCCTTTTGATTTATTTTTTTTTGAGGTCCCTATGTATAATTAAAACAAACCAAAAAAACCCAAGGTTGAGGCAGTCCTGCCCCTCAGAACCCTGAGGGCCGTGCTGCAGCCAAACAGGACAATTGTGATGGCAGAGGTACACTCTGGATCACTACTAGTTCTTGGAAGCTACTCGCATCTGATTCCCAAGGGGTGGTATTGGCTCCTCTTTTTGTTCAGGTTTCCGTGACATCTTGTGTGTGTGCAGGTGGGCACCATGGGGCGGCTGGATGGGAAGGTCATCCTGCTCTCTGCGGCAGCACAGGGCATCGGGCGAGCTGCTGCTATAGTAAGTTGGAAAAGGTTTGTTCTCCTGTACCTAAGCAAGGCCCCTAATGCTAGCTTTTCTAGTGGCACCTGCACCAAACCTATTCTTGAATTAATAAACTGTGGGTGAATCCAGAACTACACTCTGAAAAAATCAAGGAATAATGTATCCACTGTACTGTATCATGCAGGCTTTGTGCTGTTTGAATTTCTGAAAATCTCAACTCTGAGTGGAGATGTTAAGCAAGGATAAGAGTAAGATTTGAAAACAGTTACAACTGCTTTTTTAACAATATATGGCTGGTACTGTCTGTACCTCTCATTGAATATCTCTGCTGCTTTGTTCTGGAAGAAAATAAGGACAATAGAGGGAATATTTCCTGGTCTAAAGCTGAATACTGTGAAGATCCCCTACAGCAAAGACAAAACAGTACATCTATATTCAGAGTTGACATAACCAGCTCTCCATGATATTAACAACACAGCTACAGCATTATTCACAATGAGAAACTGTAAGACACCCTTTACAAATCCGGTTGAATTCTGTTTAACAGTAATCCAACAAATGTATTAACTTTTTGTCAGCTTATAATTCCTTTTGACCAGTTCTCCTGCTACTTCCCTTTAACATAGCACATAAAAAACCCCAGTAAAGTTATCTCAGTATCTCTGTAATGTAATCAACAACCCAGGAAGAGCTCCCGTAAGTAGGATTTTTGCCAGACTAGTTATTTTCTCGTACATATGGTTAAGAAGAAGATTGCTGATCTTTGCTCTTACATAAATCACTCAGTCCAAGGAGTAGGTAATCTTCCTGATAATTTCACTTTGTAAATACCCAAAAAGCCATGGAGGGCTGGTATGTCTAATGCCACTGTCCTCTTAAGCTGCGTCTGAGACACTTATTTTGAAGATTAGGGGCTAGAATCCAAGATGTCAGAATACTTTTGACGCAGAGGTTACTTTGTTAGCTGTCGATTTGCCAGTAATCAAAATACAAAGGAAGCTGGTTTTGAGGGGATCATCAAGAATGAAGGGATATCTCTGGTTAAGTATCAAAGAAAAGTCATGCTACTTTTAATATTGTTCTATTCCAATTATTTGGATGCAAAGAATTTCGTTAAAGTTTATATACCACCATTCCCTTTTTATGGCTTCTGCCTTTAACTGTCAAATCCCATAACTTAAATCCAACAATACAGATAATTCTAGCCCTACATTTATAATGTGCTTGCTGGTGTAGCTAATAAGGGCAATAATAATATCAGTTGTCTTTGGTTACTGTTCTTATACTTTATTTATGGACTCCTTACTTCAAGGACAAGCTCTTAAATCTGTCTTATATCATATACAGTTACTTAGTTGTCCCCAGGATATGTGGTAATTGATGTCTAGTACTCCCTGACTTCTTGTGCCCAGAAGGAAAAGTGGGAGATCAACTGCCTTTGGCCAACTTTTATTTTAAGCCAAAAAGAACCTAAGAAGAAAACAGACTTTATTTCTGATAAGATCTTGAATATCTAAATATAAACTGCTTTGCTTGTATTCTTCAGGCGTTTGCTAAAGAAGGAGCCAAAGTAATTGCTACAGACATCAATGAGTCTAAGCTGCGAGAACTGGAGAAATATTCAGGTAAACATAGGCATTAGTTCAGCTCTTGCAAGTTTTGTTGTAGGCTGTCAGAAGTAGAACTTGAAGATAAGGAAACTTCAAAAGACCAGAAAAAAATGGAAACTATCCAGACGAATTCTGTAGATATTGGCACTGCTTTATTCTGTGGTGTGAAATGGCAGAGATTTAGCATGTAAAATTTTGCAACATCAGCATATCAGAGTATTATTCCAGGCATGTGGAATAACTTTGAGTTTCTTGTGTCACAGAAGTTGATATTTGTTTCCCAGAATGGCACCCATTTCAGTTACCTTTTGACATCACTAGGCTGTCAAGCACATTGCTCTAGAAGGCATGGAAGGCTTTTCTCTGATCACTAGAACATCCAGCTATACAAGAAGGTAGATTTAGTATCTTACATTTCCATGATCCATATTTATCTATCCTTTTAATGCATTCCTTGCTGTCCTGTAGAATTCCCATATCTTCAGAAACTAATCCTACCAGCACTTGATATGCCTATTCTGTTTGTACAAATGTTCAGGCCTGAACATTGCTTTCCTACTGATACCACAGGAACGTGCTTCAGAAGCAGATTTTGCATAGCTGTGTTTCTAATCATAAGTGACACAAATGGGATGTTACATTAAAAAATATTTTTTTCAATATTGAAATAAAAACATAAGACCTGGATATGTTTTACCACTGAAAACACTTCCAACTCAATTGGACAGAAGGAAGTAGATTTAATGAATTCTTATTTACAGGGCGACAGTAAAATACACAAAACCACTTTTCTCTGGCATAACTTTTAGTGTGAACATCTGTCTCTACTGACTGAAGTTAACCATAAGCAACCCCCTTGTAGTTCTTTGGGAACTTTAGCACTTTCCAGGTTCTTTTGCAGGGTATTTGGGAAAGTTTTTTTCCTCTGCTAGTATGTTCACAAGGAAAGAAGTAATTTTCCATATACTCAGAGCCATTTCCATCCTTTAGATATATGATTAGTCAATCCATAATTCATCCAGACTTGGCATGTTGTGATCTTTGAATTTTATCTAGGAGAGGTAATTCCAGTGCGATGCTAATAACCAGCCTATAGTCTGATTGCATTGTTATACACAAATCTCTTCAAAAATGTCCATCATTTAGCTAAGATATATAAAGCCTGTTCATGGATTAGTCAGTTTGGCTTCCAAAGAAACAGGTTTTTATCCATTTCAAATCAAATTCTCCCTTAATTCAGACAACACTCAGATGCTTTACAGACAACTTTACAGTATTTCATAGAATTATGTGTGTTGGACAAGACTTCTGGAGACCATGTAGTCCCATCTGCTGCTCAAAGTGGTTCTGGTTAGAGCAGGTAGCTCAGGGCTGTGTTGAATCAAGTTCTGAACATCTCCATTCCCCCCTGAAATTTTAAATAGCTATCTCAGTTTAATCATTTCACTAACTTCATGGTTAAGTGTAGTTCTCACCGAATTGAATTGTAAGGGCAATCCTCAGCACTGCAGAAAAATCGTCTGCTGATCCTTAGTCAAATACATTGAAGCAAATACCTTGGTTTTTCTAGGCATTCAAATACGGGTTCTGGATGTCACCAAAAGGGAGCAGATAGAAAATCTGGCCAAGGAGATTGAAAAGATTGACGTCCTCTGTAACATTGCAGGGTAACTATCTTCTCTTTGATACTACTGTTTTTTCCAGTTTTCCCTATTGTCCAGAAGCACCTTTTGTTTTTCCAATGCATTCTATTTCTTTCATTTTAATGGATTTTGTACCTTAGTACAAACTTTAATGTGTTTTCATCAAAACTGAGTGTTTTGTGTGCAGCTATGTTACCGAGGACAGGATAGAACAGGGTTGGAACTTAGGTTTTCCCCACTCTGTGCGTTCCCTATATTGCTGGTTTTGGCCCTCTTAGCACAACAGTGAACAAAGCTGGTGGTGTGCTCACACTCTACTTATTTTTTCCTACTGCCAAGCATTTCAGTGCACATATTGAGTCTGCCTTGTGTCTTTGATGCTCACCACAAGAAATACACTCTTGCTTGCATTCTTCGGAGGAGCTTTTGTCCCTTCTCTTCAAGGTTGGAAGAGTTAACTACCACAAAACAGTTTTGGAAGAATGTCCATAAAGCACCATAGAAATGTAAATTAGAGACAGTAATCTACTTCATGCACTTATTCCAGGTTTGTTCATCATGGAACCATTCTGGAGTGTGAGGAGCAAGACTGGAACTTCACTATGAACCTCAATGTTCGCAGCATGTATCTAATGATCAAGACATTCCTTCCAAAGGCAAGTCTTGGTTGCCCATGAATTCTACTCTCTGCTACGCTATGTTTAAAGTGTGAGAGGTCTAAGTTTGCTACTCTGACAGGATGGGATTTGAGATAAGCAAGGATGCAGCTTTGGACAGGGGTGCCCTTAGATTAAAGTGATCCTACTGTAAAGCATTGTCTGCATTGTGTAATCTTTTAAGTAGACAATTTATCTAAAGGATCTGGTAGAGAAGATTAATTCAGGGGTTTGCCCTATGTAATCTGTAACTAAAATCCTTCAAATGCAGAGCAGTGAGAGAGCCATTGCAACACAGTGCTACCATATTATACTCCAGCACACTGCTGCACAATAATGTATATTCTTAATGTGAATTTTATGGAACTCTGGAAACCATCTTGTGAAGCAATTCAGTGACACTGATACTAACACGCTGCTTATAGCAAAACAACAACTTGATCAATCTAGCAGTTTGAGGAAGCTTGGTTTTGACATAATAACTAGGTTTGGGTCTACAAAAACCTATGGACTGAATAAGGTGTTTGTACTCTTGTAAATGCAGAGACCAGATATGGAAGCTGTGACCGTGACTGGATGATGACTACTGTTTTCAGTATTGTTCCAGTCCTTTTGGTTTGGTTGGTTTGTTTGGTGGTGGGATTTTTTTTTCCTTAGCTGAACATAATTTTCAAAGTGGTTTTGGTTTTTTTCTAGCAAGTTCAGGCATATCAGGTTTTAGGATGCCTGAGAAGGTTATAACTTAGAGAAATTTCGCTACAATTCAAAGGTGCTGGAGTGTTGTGTTTTAATCTTCTCCAAAACAAAAATGGTTTAAATGGGATCAGTGAATTGCTGCATTGGTAGATGGCATGAGCAGATATCTATGTAGAGTAACTTAGTGCAGTATCAAGACAGCCATGATTCAGAGGTGGCTATTTAGGAAAAAAATCCTTCCTTTCATAGCCTCCAACCCTGACGTGACTTAGGAGAAGTGAGTGAGAACTTCAGACTCTGCTTTACTGTTTCAGTCAAGGGGATCTGTCCATGACAGTTAAGCTTTGTTCCCCTGAGTATCAATTGCACATATAGCTGTTTTGAGTTGCTGTGGGCTGTTTCCCTGAACCTGCAGATGGCAAAATAGCTTGCATTTGAATGACATAAGTACTCTTTTGCAGATGCTTAAACAGAAATCTGGGAATATTATAAATATGTCTTCTGTGGCATCCAGCATCAAAGGTCAGTAGGCTGCTAGAGTGTCTTATACAAATCTTTAAAATTATGGATATGCAAAATAAATATTGCACAACTTCAAATTTAGAGGATGCTCTAAGTTCAAAGTTCTTTCTAAATCCTAAGGAGGGATGCATTTAGGAAAAAAAAGAAAGAATGAGCACATCAGCTTATACATACATGCAAGGAAACAGATGGAAAATTGCAGAAATGCCAAGATCCTCTGAGCTTTTTCATGGTTTTGTAGCGTCCTTTTTACAAGTTTTTATTAATTAAAAAGGAACTAGTTCCAGTGATATCCTGCTGCATGTGTTCTTCAGAGAAACAATGAAGAAAGAACAATTACATAAAAATACTGTAACTATGCTTCCCAAGGAAGCCTGATGGTGACTAAGAGATGGGTTTCTGCTGTTCCTAAATCTCTGTTGCTTTGTTGCCTTTTCTAGACTACTCCCCAAGCTTATTCTATTGAAAAATTGTGTGCTTCCCTCTGGTGTATCCCTGAGTAGAACTGTGGCAGTCCGCACTCTAGCTAGCCTGTCATTATGGAAAGGATACAAGTGCTACAGGAAATGCTGGAATCCAGAAGCAGGTGCATATTGAACAAACTTGTCTCTTTTTTTTTTTCTCTTTTATCTGTTTAATCATCTGCTGCCTTAACACGGACCTTCTGTTAGGAGTTGTGAACAGGTGTGTATATAGTACTTCAAAGGCAGCAGTTATTGGGTTAACAAAGTCTGTGGCTGCTGATTTCATTGAACAAGGCATCAGATGCAACTGCATATGTCCTGGTAAGTATTCTTACATTATTCTGTGAACTAGGAGCAGATGCAAGAAGGCCAGGCTTAGTTTGGCATTCTTAACAAAGAACAGACTTGCCAGTGGCAACTGCATTTACCAGCAGTCTAAAAGAACAGGACATGCCTGTAAGATTTCTGACATTAAATATAGAAAAGCTGCTACTTCTGTGGTGAAGTTGTATGTTTAGTCTGTTAACCCAGTATATGTGCTTTATATACACGTTACCAAGTATTTGAATGCTTGTTTTCAAAGATACAATCTAGGAAGTTAGAAGCAGGCAAAGGCTAGCTAACGGGTTGGCCACTGTTTAACCATCTGAAAGCTACTGAATCTCATTCTCAAAACCCTTGCCTTCTATTGAAATTTAGAATCATATGCTATATTAGTAGCAGTGCAGTCTTTCTTCTGAATTATATTATGACGTTATAAATAAGTGTTAAGACATAAAAATAGAAGAAATAAACTACCTTGTTTTTCATGATTGCTTATGCAGTTGATTTTTAACACTGAATTTAAAATTTTTCTTAGGTACTGTTGACACACCATCTTTACAAGAGAGAATCAAAGCCCGGCCTAACCCAGAACAGGTGAGAAAACAACTTATTAGCTTGATCATGTGTGCACAAATACTTAACTCTCTTAAAAAAAATAAAAAAATTATAGGTATAGTGGCACTTCTGCCCCTATTCAAGAATGTCCCTAATTTCAGAGTCCCACAGATAACAGCAGTGTCTCCTTTGACAGTGTGGTCAGCTCGTACTCCACAGTCTTAAAATGCCTCAGTAAGATGCTATTGCTTAGTGCATATGGAGGGTCTGTCTTCCTTGGAAGCAATTGCAACTGCTGGTTACAGTATCCAATGCAAAAGTAGAGGACTTTTTCTCTGTGAGAATAAAGATAGTATTTGATTTCATTTCTGTGGCATGTGGCAGCGACAAACTAGTGCAAAGCCATGATAAAGGGCATTCTGGCCTATGCATTTCAACATTATTCAGGATGCTTAACAACACCGACCAGACAACTGTAAGTTCTCATTTTGAAGGGCCTGGGAATATCTAAAGTGTCCTACAGTTTTTTCAACCTAAAGCTCACATCACTATTGATCTTATAATTTTCTAGTATAAATTCCCTATTCAGTACACTAAAGAAAGTTATGAGTAGAGGTATGTTTCCAATATTGCTTTATACAGGTCAACAGATTAAAATAGTTGCTTTTTTATTTTTGATATACCAAATGCTGTTTTATATCCAGGCATTGAAAGACTTTCTAGCCAGACAGAAGACTGGTAGGATGGCTACGGCTGAAGAAGTGGCCCATCTGTTTGTGTACTTAGCCTCTGATGAAGTAAGTATTGAACTATAAAATGTCCTGCCACAGCATTCCCCGCTACTTTGCTGCCTCACAGTAAAGTGTATTTGTTTCAGGACGATTTATATTGTCTTTGAGCTGGATTATTAGAAAAATAAAAAACCTGATCATCTTTTACTGAGTTCAATCTGCAATACAAAAAGTAGTCTGACTGTTGACAGTGATTACAAGGCAGTTGGTACCATAGCGTGGTGATTTCATGCCATCTGAGCAAATTGACTGACCCAGATCATCCTGAATGGTAGGAGATGTGGGCTTGTTTGCTTTTTCCAAGATTGCACCGTGACTACATCATGTTCTAAGGACATAGAATTAGTAGTTGTCACCTACCTTTCCTATTCAAGGGCAAAATAGAACTGCTGGAGATTGTAGCTAATGCTCAGAGTGAATCTGCCCTTTCAGTACAAGGAAAACAATAAAGCCACTAAGGTTATTATACACCAAACTCTTGATGACCACTGCAAATACCACCAACACTTAAGAGAAACCACAGCATAATTTTACCTGATGTAAATTTGCTATGACTCAAGAACTAGACTGAATTCCTCTGGACTTGTCCAGCAGTCCTAATGTGCATGTCAAAACACTTTAATCGATTTAATTCAGTCCTAATGTTGTGATCTATCAGTAATCTGTTTCTCAATTTCATCTTGGTTTTAGTATTTTTTTAATGTAACTGATTTTTTCCAGTCTGCTTTCAGGGTTTTCAAGCATATATTCAGTATGCTTCAGTACTGACATAGAGAGGAATGTCAACAGCTCAGTTGCTTACATCACTCTATGCACCATCTAAATTTTCAGTTAGGTCTCCTCATAATTATGAGCTGATCTGGTCAGATTCTGCTTAGCTGAATGGAGCTAGTAACAACATAGTGTGAGGCACTTATTCCTGCAGGTAAGATACCTGAAGTCTAGCTCATGTGAATTTCTACACTCAGGACGCATTATTATCTTAATGCCTCTAGTAGTACTTTTGCTACACTCCCTTGAGTTAACTGAAAGGCTTCAATTTCAAAGTTTGCTTATATTCAGATATTTTATTATTTATTCAGATACCTTTGTAAAACAAAACAAAAGGTGTTTGTATAAAAAGAAAGCCGATTTTTGAATTTAAAGAAGTAGTGTTTTCCTTTAATTAATCACCATGAAAAATTAATTCAAATCATTGTTCTTTTTCATGTAATTTCAGTCTGCCTATGTGACTGGCAATGAACTAATCATCGATGGAGGATGGAGCTTGTGATTGACCCTCCGTGCAAAGGAAACTTATAACATGAAAGGCAAAAAGTGAGGATGGTGTTTCCTGCAAAGATTTAGGTCATGCAAATGATGTCTTTCCAAACAAATTTGCTGCATTTTTACTCTTTCTAGATTTATCTTACTGATTCACTTTTCCTTAAATAGTGGAACACTGGAGTAACATGTACTTCATATGTGGCTTCAATGTATAGCAACTCCAAAAACACAGAAGAATAGCAGCTTAATATTTAAGATTTCAGATGGTCAAAAATAATATTCAAGGTACAAAATCTGAGCTGTGTTTTAAGCAAATCAGAGTGAAAGAAATCAAATACTACCCTTATTCTTATTTTACAAAGTATTTGGAAATTAAACATTTACATTTAGATTTTCTACTAGCATTGACAGACTATCCAGATAAAATGGAGCAACAACTATTAAATCAGCCAAATGGATCCTGAACTAAGTATGATTTAAACAGAAGAAAGCAAAAATAATAATAAATTTGAAGATTTGAACATTTGAATCATTTTTTAACTGATCCAGATGTTTCTATAATATGAAAACATACTAGTTGCAAATTATACTCGGAAGCACATTCTACTTTGCAAGTTATGAAGTAAGTACTTTGCTGCTCTGAGCTATTGTTAGCAAAATATTTTAGAACGCTAATAGCTGTAGAAAAACAATCGGAATTGTTGAAGAGAATGTTACAAGCCTGACAACACTCAGATATACAAAGTGGGAGCCTCAAGAGAGTCAAACGTATCTACGTGGTGTATGGGCACATAAAACTTCCTGCCTATACATCAAAGAGCCAGTGTACTTGCACAGCTGGTTTGTGCAACTGCCATGTCCATTTTCCAGGTCCTGGTCAAGTTAGGCTGCTGGAATCTGGGAAAGCAGTAGTGCAAAAGGCAGGGCAACAGCCTATACCATTAGCAGCAAGAGGACTGGCCACTTTGTGGCATTTGGGAGGTTTCTTTGTTTAAGTACATAACTACTACAGGCACTGTCTTCACAAAGCAGAAATGATGGAGAGGAGCCTGATCTAATCGTTAAGACTAAAGCTTAGAGCATGTCGAGCACAGAGACATGTACTTATAAAATCAGTTATAAAATGAGTATGTTAACTAGTACAAAAGAGAAGAAACAGAGACCAGAACTGTTTCATTAATTGTATAGGTCACTTCTAAAATGGTCTTGCAAGTATTGTTACTCTATCTCCTCTCCTCTGCCTTCACATACAGACAGTACTATGCGAGGACATCACTTTAGCAGGCATGGATGGGGGTATGTGGGGGAGAAGTATTCTTAAATACACAAGTGGATCTTCATGAATATTGCTTGGCTTCTGGCACAAAAGCAAAAGGAGCGGACTTTACCACTCTAGATAGAGCCAATGTATTCTTCTCCAAAATGATGCACTGATATTGGACAAATACTGCAGAATCTGTATGCTAGGTGCTACATTTTGGTGCTCTGTGCTTTATTCTCAAATACCAACACAGTTCCTACTAAAACACAGGGCAAAGTTTCTCTGTAAAGAACTGTTTCTACAAGAGTGTGTGTTGATGTTTTTGTTGTGGTAGCATATGGTAGCTTTGATCATGAAACCTATTATTGTAAAGTCCCATCCTCTGGGGAAAAAAACATAGATCCTGACCCAGAGGCAATGAAGATGGCTAAGGCAACGAATAGACTGAATTCCAAAAGTATTTGTTTTGCTAACATACTGCTTAAACCTGACATGAGGGATGTAGACTGACTGCCTATAAACATTACCTTTAACAACTGTACACGGCACCATTTATCTAGTTCATGTATGAAGCTGTATGTAATTTGATGTATATAGTCATATACATCAAATACATATATATGTGAGGGAAGAATTAAAGAATAAATGCTACTAAGTATGACTCATCAGTAATCAATGCACAGGAAAAATGTGAAATATTTTGTGGTTTTCTGTGACAACTGCCATGTTTATAAAATTATTGCTTAAGCTTTTCAATATTAACTGAAGCATTAATATAAATTATCTGATTTGAAAGATAATGGAACATGTCTAGTTAAAATCAGGCCTCATTTTAAAATTATAAGTAAAAGTAGATTTCACTTGTGGCTGTTGGCTTCCTCAGGCTCATTATGGGTTTAACGTTTACCTTTAATCATGGTTGGCACACTCTGACCTTGTGTAGTTTGTTTATGGGGTTTTACAGAATCTAATATTTCAATCAAGTGACCCTGGCAGCCAAGCAGGAGCAAGCTGAGGCAGAAATCCAAAGTTATCCAAAATGCCTCCACCAATGTTCACTGACATAAATTCAAATGTTAAAAGTTCAGGCTGGCAGGATACTTTTCAAAGGTTACAAGGTTTAATATAAAGTCCATAGTCCTTCTGTAGTAGGTGTAGAAGGCTTACCTTGGAAAGAAAATTTCCCCACTGCAGTAACACAGGAAAACTGCACTGTGTGTTCTGAAAATATGTTTCTAAGCTCACTGGTCATTGTAGTTTATGGATGCTATACAAAAATGGCGCTTTTTTCTTCATTTTTATTTTGTCAAAGCACTCCTGCAAGGGCTTTTCTAGTGGTACGCCAAGAATGTGGTGGAGCAGAAAAATAAAAATCAGCAGAGCTTGCTGTCTCTTGCCTTATTAGCAATGCTTTTCATTGATATGTTAACAGCTGCAATTCTGAAATGCGTTCTTCTGTCATGGGGTTTTTCAGCAGACTTGCTGGAATTATTATAGGAAAATGCTTTAATGCTCTTGTGACCTCTTAGTTCCCTGGTCTGTTTTTAATGGAACTAGGTAATTCTCTTTGTTTTCCTTCCACTCCAGTGATAATATAAAGAGGCTTTTTGACTTTTCAGATTCTAGGTCAAACTTTTCTCTTGTGGGGGAGGGTGGAAAGAGACTTCCCTGAATCAGGGTCCTTCTGGAAAATTTAATCTGATCAAAAATCTGCCTTTTTTTTTTTCTTTCTCTTGGATTTGTAGTCAGTTTAGTCCTGTGTAATGAGAGCAGAGTAGCAACATGCTGCATTTGACTCTGCTTTCATATGGGCTCAGTGTAGCTTGCAAAACCAGGTTGAAAGAAGGAGAAGGTCTGTTTCATTCCCTCATGTGCATTTACAGGTGAGGTGAATGCACTTGTTTCATCCTTAAGAAGTAGAAATGGCTTGGTGGGAACACTGTAATGTGCAAGTTGGTTTTGTTTGGGGTGGTTTTTCATTTTTAATTCTCCTGCCTGCCCTGATGCATTTCTTCTGCAGGCACCCAGAGCAGAACCAGCAAGAGCTCCTTATCCTTTCCTTTCGCCAAACTTCCAACTTGCAATGCTGTGCTCCAAGTTAGAGGATTGCATGTAACTTCCCCATGCGTCTTCCCACAACCACGGGAAAGGCAACACAGAAAGCCTTTTCCGTGGGTACCGACAGGATGCAGTGAATGCCATGGGAAGCAGAGGACTGGCTATGAAAGCCACAAAAATCTACTTCCCCCTGGGTGCCCTCATGGGTATCCTGAGCCTTGGATGGGCTCAGCTCTGCTCCATCGCTCAGACCAACCTTACAGCTCAGCCCTCCACCTCCTGCCGGCATCACTCAAGCCCCTGGGAAGCCCTCTGGCTGCTGGCCTGGCGGAGCTGTGGCTTTGGAGGAGGGACTGTGCCCAGCAGCGGGGGAGGAGGAGCCGGAGCCGCCCCAGATCTGCTGGTATCGCCTCCCCATCCCCGCAGCGAGCGGGTCCCTCGCTCGGGCGCTGCTGTTGCCCAGGTGAGTTTGGTGCCCCGGGTGCCGCCGCATCCCCATCCCCTGCGGCTGGACCGGGGACCGCTGCTGGCTGGCTTGGCAGGCAGGCGGCAGCACCGGGGCGCGCCTTGTGTGTTTTTGGGGGTGTGATGCGTGGTTTGGGTTGTTGGGGGGTTTTAATCGTTATTTATTCTGAGTGCCAGCTGCCCTGGCTGTGCGTGTGGTATTTTATTTGTGTTCCTTTCCGTACCGTCTGAGTGCTAAGCAGAACTCAGAGTTACCACGGCAACAGAGCTAATGCCATAGGCATGCACGTGCTGTCCCTGTCCATCAGCTCTCCCTCTCTTTCCCCCTCCTTGCCCATTAAAAACAAGTAAAACGATAGGATCTAATAAAAACCTCCCTGGTTTCAAAATAAGGAGAGTGTGTTTTACAGGGAGGTACTAAAATAAGTCTGTTACTGGCTGGTTTCCATGCGGCAGGCCGTGACCCTGTGCTATGAATTCCACCCTGATTTCTCAGTCACTGATTTTGTTTGAACCGGATGTGAAGTTCAAAAAACAAAACAAAACCCAACACTCCCCCCCCCCCCCCCCAAAAAAAAAAAATAGAATAAGCCCCCAAAAGACCCTCTCTGATGTAAATACACTAACTACTCACTTTGGTCCCATTGATCCAACTGGATATTGCTTGAAAGTAGGTTCTTGATGCTATGCTGCTAACAGGGTGTACACCTGTCACAAAATATATAAGGACAGGACATACACTATTAGACTTATTGTTCACATCTTGAAACCCTTCCTGCTAGGCAGAACATTCATTCAGTCTCCCCACTTAGTGAATCCTTTCTTTCACATATGCTACTGTGAACAGCCCATTCAGGAGCTGAAGCTGGGCAAGGTGGACTTGCCTTTCTCAGAAGTGTTAATGTATTTTATGTCAACAACTACATGACCCCATGAACTGGGATGTTGGCCGTGCACAGCTAGATGGAGAACAAGATCCTTCTGTCTTTTTACCCACATGTGCCGCTTTCAGAGGTACAAAATTAAGTACAGAAACACAGGGAAAGTAGTCCGTGAAGGGAAGGAGGGAGGCACTAGTAGGTTGCTGAGAGTTTCTATTCCAATTACTACGACTGGCACTTGTGGACTCCCATCCTCAATGAAAGGATGAAAAAAAACCCCAAAAGTATAACTGATGTCATTAAAAACCTCTAAGAACTCAACTATTTGGTTCTAAAAGTAGTAATTAAAAATACAGAAAAGTACTGGAATTTGACTAAATTAACACTTTACATTTAAAAAGGAAAGGAAACAAAGCAAAACTACTACCTTGGAATACATAGAAAGTGTTTTGCCTTTGGCTCTGGATTCTTTTCTATGCCTTGGCCAAGCCTCAAGCCAGTTTCTTATTAGAACAGCTCAAACAAAACTACACTCGTGTTACAATGGCCCCCATGTTTGTTTATGGCATCAATCATTCCTAAATATCAAATAATTCCTTTTAAACTGAAGGCTTGATAATTGTGAGAATCAGCTCTGACTTATTTCCAGTAGTTTAGTAAGGAAGGAATTTCCTGGCTCAAAAGTTCTGGCTTAATTTCACTGGTGTTTTATATGGTCAAAGCAATGTTAAAGACATTAAGAAATTTAGCTGATGGAGAATATATGCACACCTTTGCTGTAACAGAGAAGAACACTAGCAAGCCTTGTGTTTAGATATTTGCATGCAACTCTTGCTGGCTCAGACTTGTGAAACTGCAGTAAATGTTTGCACAAAAAAAAAAAAATCTGACACACAAAACAGTGCACTGCCATATGTCCTGTTAGGATCTATAGGATAAGAAGTGGACCAGTTAGACTGAGCAAATACAATGACAACCCACAAACGACTTGGACCTTATTTCCCACTCTGAGAAGTATCTCCATGGAATATAAGGAGTAAAAAAGAGTCATGCTTTATCAGCCTAACCTGAATACAGACTGCAAGCTGTGAATAGTCCTGATCTTTATTCATACAGGCATCTTCTCTTTCTTAGATATTCAGTCTATGTGTTTGTGACTAGTGGCATCTAACAGAACCACGCTCTTGAAAATTCCCCTGAAAATCAACCTGGATCTCATCAGGTTTAAGTTAGGGGGAATGTGTCCCCTCATAAAGCTTTAGAAATCCCCTGGAGCTTTAAAAACTATAGTTGTTGTTCTAACTTTATTAAATGGTTGTTTGCACTGGCATACACACACAGGGCCTTTGGCACTTTCAGAACTAATGGTCCTGCTAAGCGATGTTGACAGCAAATAACCTTTATCTTTGTGCTGATAGGAGGCATAAATATATATGTGTGTATATATATATTTTACAGCCATACTTTTAAAGAGGAATGAACAGGTTAGCACAGATCATTGCGATCTTAAAACTCAGATTTTTTTTATTTTTTTATTGCTTGACTTTGTAAGCTCAGTACTGTTCTTCTCTTAGTTTCTGTCTCTTGTTCTTACAGCATACAGACACATGCAAAAACCATTAAATCTGAAATTGGGCTGTGAGGGTTTTTTCACCTGATCTATGGGGAAAAGACAACACTGAGAAGAGTTCCATTTGGATAACAGTGTTATTTGCATCTCTAACTTTTCCATCTTTATTGCTTTCCTCAGGTATGCAACAATGGTAAAGGAAGATGTAAATGACGATGAAGATTCTGAGCAATCAGTATGTGAGAGAAATGGCATGATTTCTCTGCATGAGCAAAGTGAGGTAATTAACTAAGATCTCAAAGTACAAATTTAGTCAGAGGGAACCCTTCTTTTCCTTTCCTTTTCCTTTCCTTTTCCTTCTTATATTATTAAAATTCCTGAATCTGAAGGGAATACACATAGAAAGCTCCTCAGTGGGAATTTTTTACAACTAACACAGGTTTAGTTTTTAATAGTCTGTGATATGTTGATATGTTGGATTGCTGGAAATCAGTAGTTGTAATTTCAGCTGGAGGTGGAAAATGCATCAGTATACATTTTACAATCAGCTGTGGAACATAATTACGTGGCCTTAAATTGCTTCTTTTCTTTCAAATTGCACATATCAGTCCATTTGCCGAAAGTTGTTAATGCATATCTATCTTCCTTTTTTTACCTAATAAAAATTCTAAAACCCCACACTTTTAAACTTCCATGCCTATTTCCAGTGTTCTTGGAAACTTCTATGGCTTTAAAAAAGACTAGGAAGTAAATGCAGGTAAGAATAAAATACTTAATGTAAAAGGGACTTAAAAGTAACCATGTAGTATTGAGTATAAAGGTGAGTACTGCATGCTGTGTCTTTATGCACATGGTGACTATATACATATGGTGATCACAGAATCATGGGGTAGATAAACAAGTAATTCCATGCTGAAAGCTCACAAGACCTTTTTTCCAGTTGTGACTCTGAGTAAGGAATATATATATACAGAGAGAGAGGCATGAGACAGAAAAATAATCAGAAATGTGGAACTATTACTGGGGGAGGGCCAAACCATATTAGAGGCAGAATTCTATGTCTACAGTATGACAGTGAGCTGACATGAGGGTGAATAATCATAAGGGAAGGTAGATGATTAACTTGTCAAAAATAAGGATTGTAAAATAAAGTGAGACGCATATCCAAAAATGGTCAAAAAGTATTTTGGCTATGAATATGGATAAGTAGATACATCAGTATAAGAGAACAGTTTCAAGGAACCATTCTTCAAGGGAATAACTCCCAGGGTAGTATTTCTCCATCTCTACTTTGACTTACTAGCTTCAGCCTTCCAGAAATGGATCATGTGAGTAATGCTAGCACTGGCCAGCTGTTCTGTTTCTTTCAGCTTTGTTTTGTTATTTTGGTTCAAGGCTTTGCAACAGAACTTATTTAGAAGTTATATTAAAGACACTGTCTCACTGAAATTATGCTAATTGTTAACTTTATTGTGAAATCCAGTCTGGAAGCAGAACCCTATCGAATTGTAGAAAATATTAATAAATATTTAGTTTGTATACAAGACAAGCTGAACCTGGCCTTTTATTATTGTTTTTTCATCAAATATGCAGATATTGTTGGTGGAGGAGTGCTATTTTGCAGTGGGACAGGAGTCCTGTCAGTTGCAGATAAAAAGGCAAATGTCCTGCAGTCTCTCACGGTTCTTTGTGTCATGCAAAAAACAAACACATAACCAAACCCACCAAATTAAGTACAAAGCTGGATATGGTTATTTAGTCAATGCAGTCATCTGCAGCCAGTGTGAACCTAGTGAATCACAGCTGACTTGGGGTCTCATACAGTACTTCAGATATGTGCAGTGACATTTTTGAGAGAGTCTGCTTGTTTTCATTCAGCAGGGACCAACAGCAGATGCCAAAGGCACCGATGGGAATACACAAACAGAAGAAACTGCTCTCTTGAATCACTGTGTTCAGCAACCTTCGGAAGCAACAGCAGGGTCTTCAACACCTGCACGAACATGGAGGCAAATATTTGCTTGCCCTCCTCAGGGTTTACTGGCCCAAACAGTGACAAATGGTATGTAAGAAAGAGCTCTGCTAACATGAGAAATGGCAAGTGAATTACTTGTTTCTCTGAATGGGATGATATCTGTCCACTGTCCTTGAAAACAATGAAGGGAAATAGCTGTGTTTTACTTTCCACACTTCTGTTCCAATGTTTCAGAAGAAAAAAAAAACAGAGGTAAAACTAAGATTTGAATGTACACTTTTTTTTCCTCCCTCCTCACTTATATGTTTATCATGGTAGGTATGTTTTTGCATTGTAAACTGTTTTCATCAGAAGAAAAACCTCCTAATTTTTGTCTTTATATTTTGTTTTGGTATGAGAGTGTTAAGGTGATTCTAAACACAATGGTATATTTGGCACACTGGATGGTTTTTTGCTTAATTAAGGCAACAAATACAAGACTTTGTGCTAATACCGTCTTTTGTTCCTTAATACCCCTTGGCTTGCAGTCAGAGCCCTAACTACAAGGCAAACTGACCCATTTTGTTTAAGATTTGTCCTAAAGTGAAAGCTCATGGAAGAGATGCTTGGCTAATGAGTTATTCAAGATTTTTCCTAAAAAAAGACACTTCCTGTGGCTTTGACTGCTTCCACAGCCTCCATTCTCTCACTTGGGATTCTTAGGCTTTTGTTGGGAGACCTACTGATTTTCTCTTTGACATCTGTCACCCTCACGTAAGATTAAGAAAAATCTAGTCTGAAAATGCAATACATTTTCCTGTGAGCATGAGAAGAGGGATTTATTCAACACATTTTTTCCTCTCCTTCAGTCTTCTGCTTTTATATCTACGCATACCTGTTCTTGTTGGACAACTGTAGGAACAGATTTGTGAACCTGGAAAGAGCATAATATTTTCACATACTTTTCTCGTAATATTTTTCAGGATTTCTTTTTCCCTGTGGATTATCCCCCTGTGATTGTTGTATCAAGAGAAGTATCTGTACTCTGGCTATCCAGAGACGTGACCTTTTTCAGAATGTTTTTCCCAGGGATAACAATGTATTGCACAAGCAGATCCAGCCAAAAAATTATACGTCAATTTTTTTAAAAACTAGGCTGGAGCTGAAGTCATGAGCTTGAAGATATGCCAGGCTGTTCAGCAGCAGATTTTACTGTGGTTCTGAAGTAGCTGAAGGAAGATAAGCAAATGCAAGAGAAGTTAGTGAAAGCCTGCTTTAAATTTGGAACCTGTGAAGTGCTTTCCACAGTGGCCCAAGGCTCACTCACTACATTTTGATCTCTAATGATGTTCCTGTTACCATTTTTTAAAGTATCTTAGCATCTATAAAATCAGAACATCAGTTTAAGGACTAACAAAGATTAAATGCATTGTTATGCTTAAACTAATTTTTAAGGTAAGTAATTTTATTTCTGAAAGTCATAATAACTTTTTTCTTCAGTAGTAAAACAAATGTGATCCAACAAAAATTGTTCCTGAGAGATGACTAAATATGAGTATTTCTTGTTTCGTTCCAGTTGCAGTTGTGGTCCTGGTTTGGGCTGTGGTTTGGTCCATAACTGGGGCTGAGTGTCTCCCAGGTGGAAATCTATTTGGAATTCTGTTTCTTTATTTTTTTGCTGTCGTTGGAGGTAAAATTTTTGGATTCATCAAAATACGAACACTACCCCCACTCCCTGCTCTTCTGGGTAAGATATCCTTCTTTCTTTCCTTCCTGCATATTTGGTGTTGTATAAACCTCCGATTAGGATCTACATTCTAGGCATGTTTGGATTGGGAACAAACTGTGTCACACTCAAAATCTGTATCTTTTTCTGGTACTCTTCAGGAGGGTGCAAAATTCCCCAAACTAGCTCAGGTGAAATTGTTACTAAGGCTCTCCTCTTAATTCTTTGGGGGTCAGAGAACTGTACACCTACAGATTCAAAGTTTATTGTCCTTCAGTCCCCTCTGTCACAGTTCCTTAAAATTTGGGTTTAATAACACCAAACAGGAATCTTAATCCAGACCTGCTGTTATAGTAGAATAATAAATTCATAGCAAAATTGTTGTTGAACTGTTTCATTAGTTTCTTACACAGTTTAAATGTTTTCCAAAGAAAAGACAACAGGAATTCCCCACTAGTAGTAGTCCAAAGTATTTCTTTCTTCTTCCTTTATCTCAAGATAACTGAAACATGAGAAAATAAATTCGCCACAAGGACTAATACTTCTGAAGAGAGTTATTCTGAATCAATCTTAACATTGTTTTTCACATCAACATCATATTTTCTTTTACATAGAAATGCAAAATAGAAATAGGAGGTGAAAATAACATTATTTCTGACATCTTCAGAATACTTTCAGACTTCTTTCCTACAGGAGGTTTTGGTTTTGCTTGTATCAGTAAAATATTGTGACGTGCTGTGATGTCCATGAAGCTGGAAAATGAAGCTCCAGGTTCTTGTCACCAGCTGCGTGCTGTCCCTTACTCTGCTTACTGCAGAAATGAGCAAAGCTGTTGACAGACAGTAATGGCAGGGTGGGCTGTGGTACCTGCCTGTAGTGCACAGGTGATTTTGTAACCTGTGTGGCTGGTGTTGTGCCTCACACTGTAGCTCTGTACACGGCTCCATCAGGCAGCATGTGCGTTCTTGCACTGCTTAGTTTCACCAGCAAGACAAAATTCAAATGAGAGGGAGGGAAGTTTTGCATAGAGCATGCAAGCCTGCAATAATATGAACACAGAATGTCACACACAGGGAGTCTGCCCTTTCTAAGTAAATACCCCTCTTAAACAAACAAAAACATTTCTGACCATTTGGATTCTGTTTGTTTGGGGTTTTTTAATTACATCTGTATCTAAAAGTTATGAGTTGAGCATGAAAGTGCTTGTCAGACAGGTAATACTGGACAACAGAAACTTGAGCATGACAGCACATGTCTGTTGAGTTGTTCAGGACAGAGTTCGTTGTTCTGATTCCCAGTCTTCGAGGAAAATTGGAGAAATCTATGAGTCAGAAGAAGAGATAGACAATGTCTTTGAATATTCTGGTTTTACATTAAAAATGCAGATCTGGTACTCTTACATGCCTTTAACCCACTTGTGCTAGGTGCAGTGGAATGTAATGTGGCACTTTATATTGAGCCTCTGTCTCAGGAAAAAAAGGAGTGAAATTGGTACTGAAACAACCACACAGTATTTAGGTACACATTGCAGAGAGGTTTCTGCAGCGGGCAACATGGAGCACAACAGTGAAGATACCCTTTGAGGCGGAGATACGTGCTTTGTTAAGTAGATTTCTAGATCAGGGTAGCTCCAGTGACTTGGACCTCATGCAAACATTGCAAAGACCATGTGATCATTCCACTAGCCTGATATAATTGTTACAAGGTACTGCAGATTAGTTATGCCACTGTTTTTTTCCAGGAGTTGGTAGGAAGGACAATGTTTAGAGTGTTACAGGACAAATCAAGTCCACAGTTGAGGTTCATATCAAACTGGGACCAACCCGAGTGCAGTGATTGTTTACTTTTTGTCTTTTTCTTTGTTTCCTGTGTCTAAACATGACTAATAGAACATTATGCTACAAAAATGTATCTTTTGAGTCATCAGGACTTAAAATGAATCTCTGCAGATCTGTATCTATAGTCAACTTTTTCTGTACTTTTCCATATCCCTCTCCAGAGCTACAGTTCCAACAGCTTTGCAGGAAGTCTCTGATTTGACACTTTGACTAATATTTGCAAAAGGTTGAATCTTGCAAATAGCTCAAATAGATAAGACCAAGTTTTTTATTTCCCCACCCCCTTTTTTCCCCTTTGTGTAAGAGTCATATTGCCAGAGTACTTTAAAATGTCTAAGTTAGTCCATGATTAGCTGTTTTAGATTACATTTCCCTAACCTCAGCATTATGTTTCTTGTGATACCTGCATTTCTTACATCTAAGAGGATTTTTAACTATTTCCAACTTCTGAGATAAATACACAATATTAGAAGATCATCCTTTTTCATGTTAAAACAAGTTAATGAGAAAAAAACCTTTAAGGATACAAAGGTGTCTTTGCTTATGGTAAGCAATGGACCTGCACCTGGTGAACCAGGCCAAATTCTGTTGACTTGGACTAAAGCTGTGTGTCAGCATCTTGCAGATTTGTTGGTGACCTGGTGTTTTCTTAGGCTACTTTCACTGCTTTAAATATGTTTCTCTCTTTTCTTGCCTCAGTCCCATTGTTAAAACATGTCTAATAATTCAGAATATGAATTGCTACTTTTTCTCTCATAAATAATATGGTGTCTTTTTAAGAATGCTGTGCAAGCTTTTCTCATGCAGTAAAACCAAATCATTTGACAGGAGCTTATTTGCTTTCCTTTAAGGGATGCTTCTTGCTGGTTTCCTAATCCGAAATACTCCGTTCATTAGTGACTTTGTCCAGGTAAACCTACGCTGGTCTGTAGCACTGAGGAATATTGCTCTTTCAATTATCCTGACCCGAGCAGGACTCGGCCTGGATCCAAAGGTATGGCACCAGCCCTTTGTGGGAGGCAAAGTATACAACAGCTCTCAAAAGAATTGAATAATTGGTTCTGTTAAAAATTTTGAACTGTTCAGTCTTGGAGAATCTGAAAATGAGGTCATTACAGAAAGCATAGCTTATATTGTATAATTATATGTATGTTAATATTGACAGTTGAATTTGTAGAGTAGACAAAAAAATACCTGAAGAAAACTGATTTTATGAGTATTTTCCTCCTTCCTGTATTTGCCTTAAAGAAATTTCCTCAATTTTGTAAGCAGAACATCTTGAGGATGTATGCTGTGTCACGGTCTGTCAGGAAGAGTTTACGCTCCCTGACAAACTCCTTGTTAGTTTACATGGACAAACTAAAACAAGGAATGGAAGGGATCCCCAGTCCTTGAAAGAGAATGTTCTTCTGTGGACAGATATCCAAAAAACTCACCCAACCAAAAACTGTAAACCTGCATGAAGTTTTTGGCTTTTTTTAATCACTGCCATTTTAACGCAAATATATTAATCACAAAGATAAGTCCTACTGCACTACAGAAACAATGGTTCACATCACAATGAAGCCCATAACAGTCCATTGAACAAAAAATAGTGTTGCTCTGCACACTAAGAAATGTGATGTTCCATAAAATAATGAAGGTAAGGTTTTGCTCATTTGAAATCAGCTGGTTGAAATGAAGCTGTAGCATATTGGTCACTACCTATTTAAAGAATCACTTAAGATTTTCTGTAAAACTTAGGTAAAGTACAGGTAATTCAGAACATCTAAACTTATTTTTCTTAACCAAGACAACTGGAGAGTTGCCAGTGCTTCAGATACTTAGGAAAATAAGGTTTTCTCAATACTGAAAAATGTCTGTTTTCCTAGATTATCATCATATTTTTTTTCAAGATGCTGAAGCTTGTATAAGTGTGAACTGTGTGTTGTTAGACACAGCTTGGATGCCCACTTCTGTGAGATTACATTTCTTTCTACTTCATGACATCTTTTTTTACTGAGGGTACTTCCTCTTTGGCTCATTTTTCTTCTACATGGCAATCGAAACTGCCATTTTGACTCTGTATGTGGCAATGCTTTGATGCAGTTACAATCGTTCCTCATGTAATTGAAGCTGCAAAGACAAAGATGTCAGTAGATCTGCTCAGCCCTGATTATGCTGGGATAAAATGGACTGGTAAGAAGCAGAACTCATTGATTTTATATTTTTTTTTAATTCCATGTCAAAATTAGGGACCTGTCCTAGCAGAGTCATGTTTGTGACTAACTAGTAAAGACAGCTGTTAGAAGCAGATATGCCCATATAGAGAATCTCTTTTTTAAAAGTTGCTGAGTCAAACGGAACTTAATCTGCTCTAGGTATCAAGAGACAGCTGAGAGAGATGCTTGACTCTGTGAATCAAGTTTACGTAGTTCTCAAAGTTTTCCTAATTTTTTCATAGATTTTGGGATAATCTTTGGGGGTGCTTATGCACCTTCTGAAATGACAGCAAAATCTTTTGTGGGTGGGGCAAATGACCTCAAGTCAATGTGGATAAGGCAGCACTGTTGAGGGTGCACTTTTCAAATGGTTCCCAGCTACTCCAGCCTCTCACATTTAGTTTGCTTTGCACAAGAAGCCAAACAGAGTTTTCTGCCATGCTTTCCTGTGACATGCAGGAACCTTATCAAACCTAGATTCACTGCCACACTTGAAATTTTACACCCAAATCCAGTTGTGCTTGAGTCTGTCTCTAGCTTAGGCCATGTTACATCCTATAGTGCAACTCAAGACAGGATTCTTTTAATAAACCATATCAGATTGTAAATATATTTCCTCTCTGTAAAGTCAACGGTACAGACACTAACGTGCTTGTGTAATTGCAGGCTCTTAAGAAGCTCAAAGCAGTCTGTTTACGGCTTGCTTTTGGACCGTGCCTCTCAGAAACATGTACAGCAGCTGTTCTTGCCTATTTGCTCCTGCATTTGCCATGGCAATGGGGATTTATATTAGGGTAACGTACTTGCTTTTCTCCTGTATGACAAAGGTGCCTGTTTTCATGTGCCATTAAATGATCCAAGTGTGGTTCATTCTCTGGGCCAAGTAGAGACCTCAGTTCAGTGCCAGTTAGGAAGTTGTGCTTAGCCCCTGTGGTGGTTTGCTTACTATTCATGTCTGGCTCTGTGGCTGATTTAAAGGTCATATTTCCAGGCTGTGGAGGAGTATTTGTATCATTGCTCTTCTTTGTTTGTGATCTGAGCACTTGAAGAAGGATGGTGCAATCCCTGAATCTTTAACCACAACACAGGGGGCTTTTAGGGACAGAAGATTATACCACAGCTTAGAGAATCTTTGTACTGGAATTCACAATTTCCTTGTAGAGAGATAGACATAGGACAGTCTTCCTGTCACAAGTCACAGCATAAGGATATGGTATGGTATATTCTACAGAAATATCCTTGAAGAGAAAACCTTTTCCATATACTGGAGCAGAATGGGTGAACTCCTCCCCTTCCACGCACTGAATTTTATGAGAAGGAACTGGGCTACTGAGTCATAAGCATGTCTAGACCAGGTTCCTAAATGGAACAATCAAGGCATTTATCAGGGGAGCATAACTGGCCTGCAGTGCAGACTCAAGTTTTACTCTGGAGCCCTTTTAATACTATTGAGTTGGGCAGAAAGTAAAAGCTGATTTCAAATCTGCATAGAAATATCCCTGCTTGTAATTAGAGGAGAAAGGTAAGGAAAATACCTAATGTAAAGGTCTGAGTTTTTTTACACTTCAAAAGAATTTGAACATGGGATCAGAACATTTTGAAGTTTTTTAGTTCGGTGCTTTCTTTTTAATAGAGCCTGAACCTGTGTGTTTTCAGTTTTGTTGTAGGTGCAGTCTCCCCTGCTGTGGTGGTTCCCTCAATGCTGATTTTACAAGCTGGAGGATATGGAGTGGAGAAAGGTGTCCCAACTTTGCTCATGGCAGCTGGCAGTATTGATGACATTCTGGCTATCACAGGCTTCAACACTTGCCTTGGGATGGCTTTCTCCTCTGGTACGCTGGTTAATCTGTATGTGGTCAAATCCAGAACAGTGATATTTTGAAGAACATGTGCTCTATTATGACTGACTGGTTTGTAACTTAATGACATCTCCTTATAAAGTTCATATATGGACTTGAATACTGAGATGGAAATTGCCCATGTTCAAAAGTATTGATGTAACATTATCTGCTCTGAGCTGTGGGTCAGAAAAACTTTCAGAGAACATTTTTCCTTGTCTGCTCCCTTAGCTGTCACGTCTCATCCCTGCATTTCCAACATAACACTTTGAACTTTCCCTGGGTTTGGCAATGTTCTTGCAGTGGCTCTTTCACTGGCTTGTCTTGCACAAGTTCTTGCCATGAGCTTTCAGAGAGAGAAAGTTGCACTATCCAGTTCTTTCAGGTCCAGAATTCCCTCCTGACTCTTTTTCCCCAAGTAATTTAAAACAAACACTGTCCTGGAATCACTTTCAAAGGTCTACAGTCTGGTCTGTGTGTGAAGGGTCTGTGTATGGCTTACTGAACACATTTTTCTTTTGCCAAATAGGTTCTACTTTGTACAATGTGCTCCGTGGAGTGCTGGAGGTTGCTGTTGGCATAGCAGCTGGGGCAATTCTGGGAATGTTTATTCGATATTTCCCAAGCCATGATCAGGTAAAAACACAGTAAAAAAAATTTTTTGTAAGATAGAGATTCTTTACTAAGGGATGATTGTCTTCAGTGATTCATTTCCAAGCTTCACATAAAGCTGGTTTTGGGCAAAGCTGTGTACAGTGCTAACAGCTTCCAGGTTGCAAAGCCTATCAAGTGAGGATATGTTTTATAGGTGATTACTCGTTCACTGCACCAGTAATGATGTATGATCTCATAGTCCTTCCTGAATGCAGAGTTTGGAACCCAGCTCACCATGCTGCTCTCACTGAAGGTAGTGGAAATGTCCACATGTAAGGGAAGAAGGGTCTGATACCCATTTCAGACAGTAAAATAATAATTTATTAGATTGATGTGACACATTTACTCCTATAAAGTGTATCCAGTAGGCCTAAGATTAAAAATTAATAAAGGAGACATATTGGAGGCTTTAAGTGACTAAGCATATAATTAGCACTAATTAGAATGTATTGCTTTCAATAAAAATTAAGCTTATAGCCAGTGGTAGATGAATTTACTATTGAGGGACAATTAAATGAACAGAAAACTGTGGAAGAAAGTAGATATGTTCTGGACTACTGAAGTTACTTTGCAAAGCATCCATTGCCCTTGGTGGGTCCAGATTTTCTTTTTATTAAATAACACAAGAAGTGTGATAGGAGCTAAGCAGATAGATAAAAATGGGGAACAATGGTAGAGATGTTGCTGTCTGCTGTGAGACTGCATCAAATAAAACTAGACTGTCCCTGGCAAACTTTGACTTGTCCTTAAAAACATGTGGTGGCAAGGATTTCACGTCTCCTTAGAAAAACTGTTCTAGTCCTTGACTGCACAGGTAGAAAATCCTGTTATTACAGAGTTGAGGCAGGGCTGTTAGAAAGCAGCATCATGTTCCTTGTGATACAAAAGGCCTATTGGCAGTAAGACTTCAGATGGGCAGAGGGAAGAGAATACTAAATTTTCAAAATCTATATTTCTTAGGAATTAATGTCTGGAAAGAACTTCTTAACCCAAATCAGTAGTTCAAGTCTCCCTTGAAAGCTTTGATGCCTTCAAAATTGTCAATTTTTCTTTTCAAATTGTTATTTTCAAAGTTAACAGAAGTAACTTTTTTCCTCCGTTTCTTTAAGAAATTTACTTTTTTTGTTTGTCTCATTCCTCGGCTGCAGGCATCTCTGGAATGGAAGAGATCATATTTTGTACTTGGACTGTCCATGTTCGCTGTTTTTGGCAGCATCTACTTTGGCTTCCCTGGATCAGGAGGACTCTGCACATTAGTCTTAGCTTTTGTTGCAGGTGTGGGATGGTCTGATGAAAAGGTAAATGTTTACATAAGAAGTATACCATACCCAAACTCTGCCTGCCAGGAACTTGAATTTCTGTCAGGAGTGGTAATGGTGTATTTGTGAAGCTTTAGGGAGTGTACAGATTTAAAAACAAACAAACAAAACAACCAGCATATTGTACATTTATTTTGGAAGTCTTTAACATTTGCCATGTCAGAGTTACCATGTAAGCGAGTAGATACCAATACAGAGCCTGGCATACTGACAGAGAAACGCTCACAAGCTTTTCTTAGAAATCTTAAGCCATATAAAGGAGACTTAGTTGTGAAGGCACTTGACTAGGAATCCAGAGCTTTATGTCCCAGCTCTGCGAGTGTCTGTAACCTTACACAGTCACTTTATGGTAAAATTTACAAACAGGTGTCCAAAATACAGTTGTGCATATGGCCTGAATACCCTGAGGTTTTGTTCCCTGTGGGTTTGGAAGGTGAAACGAAAAACAATAATTAACCATTCTCACTCATCTTTCCCAAATCCTAGCCAGTGTAATTTGGATAACTTAGAGCGCAGTCTGTACACAATAACTGGTGATATAAGGCCATACAAAAACCATACAAAAGACTACTTTTTTATCACTTTCTCTTACCTACTTCCTCTTACTGTTGCTGCCTCACTGCATTTCTGTACCTTGGTGTGTCTCGCTGCCTCTTTTGCTTGATACCATTTTACATTTAGTATTTTGAGAGCATCTTTCCACAGCTGTAGCTTTGTTGACATGTAATAGAAAAAGAGAAAGGAAAGGGGATCAGATACAGCAGAGTCCATGTTATTATCCCCATCTAGACAGTGACTTCACTAAGCTCTCAAGGTTTGTTAAACCAATGAAAAAGAACCTACAGTGGTCCAATTTTAAAGGATGAAAAACTCTTCTTAAGACTGAACTAGTTAAGGGCATTGCAACTGATAAAGTTCTCTATTGAAAAGCTCTTATACCATTTCAGGAGAAGGACCTTAAAAGAGTATATGCAGTCTATAAAGGCTTAGTTTAAATTCTTTTGATGTCTGAATGAAGCTTCTTGGCCTTAAGTATATTGATGTCAAATGCCTTAGGTCTTTTTCATCAGATGCAGCTAGAGATGTCTGCATACTGTGTATTCAGTATATTACCAAGGTTTTCCTGCTGAGCTTCTCAAAGGCCACTGCCTCCCACTGTCCATGGTGGAACTCACTTGGCAAACACTGTCCATAGAGAACAGTGAACATTGTACCTATTGCTGGAACAGTTACATGGGCAGTAAATAGGCTGAAATCTATACGGAGGATTTTTTTTTTTCCAAAAACAAAAAGGATGAGATAACAAGGAGAAATGAGGCAAATAATGTTTAGAAGTCTGTATATTTCCACCTCAATCTCTCTAAGGTTACAGAAATTTTTGTATTACAGTAACCTAGCTTTCCACTGACTGAAGAGCAAGAGGTGTTGCAGGATCTGTCCCAGAGAGAACACCAAGGATGGGACATGTCTAGGCTCTGGACTGATTATTAAGTGACAAAGCACAGCACTTATATTTTCCACACACTCCAGCCTGAATGTTCATTTGCTATTGTAGAACTCAATTAAAAGAGAAGTACTATTCAATATGCTATGCGTACCTTTTCATGTAAGTGGAAGATTGCTGTTTATCCTGGCAGCAGTTGTTTCAGGAAAAAATTGTTTGGTGTAAAGTTCAAACACAAGAAGAAAAAATGGTTTTGCTTTTATACACTGCAAAGTTCAGCACTTGTTACTGATATGTGATTTCAGACTTGCTCAGACTAATATTCTCAGGCATATAGTGTGACTCTTGGGGATGGTCCTGTGCAGGGCCAGGAGCTGGACTCAATGATTCTTGTGGGTTTCTTCCAACTCAGAATATTCTGTGATTCTGTAACTTTGGTCCTGCTGACATAGGGAGAGGCCTCTGACTGAGTGCAGCATGAGCAGAATTAGGTCATGACTGAACCTTCTGAGAGTCTGACTGCACTCAGATACAAATGGAAAAACATGTTTAAGCATGTCAATTCCCAAGGGCTCACAAACTTCATGCCAAAGCTGTTGAAATGGCATCTTCCTAAATACTGAAAATCAACAATGCTTTATTTTCATCCTCTTGTCTGAAAACTGCTCCGTTACTGTTCAAACACCTGTGATTTTTATTTCTCTTGAGACATCAAACATTTATTAACTGGGAGAGTTAGACATAGTTTGACCTTCGAAAGGTGTGCAACTGATTTTGATTAGCTCAAAAAATGAGCAATTCTGGATAATTTTATGATAGATTTTCACTTTGTTCTAAGATTAATTAAATGTTCTGTCTACTTGGCCATCTTTTATGATTTTACAGATTAGGTCTGTTTTCATTGCAGAGGGAAGTAGAAAAAATTTTGACAGTTGCATGGAATATCTTTCAGCCTTTCCTTTTTGGTTTAATTGGAGCAGAAGTATCTGTTACATCTCTTAGGCCTGAAACTGTTGGTAAGAACATTCACAAATTATCCAGCTTTCATTACTGGCTTCAAAAGATTCTCTGTAAAGAAATCTGAAGCAAAGCAGACTATGGCTGATCCAAAAAAAAATACCCCAAGCCCCACTGTAAAGCTACGGTTTTAAGAGCCTTACTCCCCTCAGGTTCCTATGCACAAAAGTACTGAGAAGTGTTTGTCTTTGTTGCAGGGCTCTGCGTTGCTATATTAGGCATTGCCCTAGTTGTGCGAATCATAGCAACATTCCTGATGGTGTCTTTTGCTGGCTTTAATTTCAAGGAGAAAGTATTTGTCTCACTGGCATGGATTCCCAAAGCCACTGTCCAGGTAAACAGTGCAACATTATTTTCCTTCCAGGCTAAATCTATTGTCCTTAGAAAGCTCCTTGTAACTAGCACAGCAGTAAACAGGGAAAGGTTCAGGCTCAGTGACAGCAGAGTGTAATGTACTGACAGTTCATGTTCTAAACCACCCTGAGTCTGCTTGAAAAGCACATAGAGAACCTTCTGTGTGACGGTGTTTTGCTTTCATCCTGGGTTGTACTCTTAATAATGACAATGAATTGTAGGTATGTCATAGAAAGTTTAACTATTTCTCAGCCATTGCAGATTATTGTGCCTCTACATATGAGAACTCTCAAAAAAAAAGTAAAAGTGTTTCTCTCTCACACATGAAATGTTTGCAGGGACAGCCACCTCAGAGACTCAGAATGTGTTTCAGTTTGTGGCCATTTTGGTAAGGCACAGCCTACGAGAACCATATTACTAGAGATGCCTCAGGCTGGCTGCATTCCTGCTCCTTTATCTGAGTGATCATTAAGTCATTTAGACTTTGCCTCAACAGCATGATGACTTGCAAACAAAAGTTAATAAACAAAACAAGCAAGGATTATTGCAAGATTAGTGAACTAAATTTTCAGAAACCACTACTAGTTGACTACTGTCAGGATGCACTTTCAAAGTGTGGCATTTTAACAGCTGCGATATGCAATACACTGACCCATTTCATTAATCACATGTTCTCCAGAAATGTGGATGAGATGGCAATGTTCTGTATGGGGGTAAACCACCCAGATAAACCCATTAACTTAGGAAATTCAAAATGTAGCCAAGTGGAAATTGTACTTATAGGTGTAATAAAATGTTTACTTTTCTATGTACTGCCTAGAAACTAATGGGTTGAATGTACCAAAAATGTCACATTTATGTGAAATGTTGACTGATGATTCGTCCCTTTTTTTTCCTTTTTCAGTGCTAAGGTTACTTGTTCCATCTCAGCAATGTTTTCTTCCCTGCAGGCTGCAATAGGTTCTCTTGCCCTGGATACAGCAAGAAGACATCAAGATGAGCAACTGGAAAAGTATGGAATGGATGTACTGACAGTAGCTTTCTTGGCTATCTTGATCACTGCTCCAATTGGAGCCCTGGTTATTGGCTTGGCAGGACCCAGACTTTTGCAGAAGGCTCAAACAAATAGCAAGGAGGGTGAGGAAGGTGCTGAGGCTGGAGAAGAGGCAGAGGCCTGTGAACCTTCGTAAGACATCTACAGGAACATGGTCCTTACACTTCTGTTGAGTAAACTCGGCATGTCTCTGATCTTGCTGGAGGAAACTTAAAGTATCAGTTACATCTGCTATTTTTAAAGCAGCCCAATATTTTTATGTGTTGATGGTGCCTTGAGATGAAATACCTGAACACAGAGTGAACAGGCTGACCAGGCAGTGAGTCACTGAGAAGTCAGCAGTCAACAGTTACTCGAAACGTGTGGGTGGTGAGGCCAGGGAGAGGGTCAGACATGGAGTGGAGTCATGAGGTAGAATATTAAGGGAAGAAAATGGAGACTAATGTGAATAACTTCTTGATGGTTAAAACTGGGCTGTGAGATGACAAGTTCAACTTAAAGACAGCAACTTCCAAATAAGAGACTGCTGACACATAGTGAACAAGTCCTGCCAAGACTTGGTGATTCCCTCTCTTTCCTCATTTGGGTTCCAAAACTTGCCTTTTCCTGTTGCTGTTCTTTCTCACAGCTGATGCACTCCTTTGTGCCTTCAAGGGACTGTCAGCTTTGGTCATTGCAAGAAACAGCAAGTGATACTTCTGTGCTGACGGAGACAGCCCACAGGGGCCCTCACAGACTGTGGTGGTACAAGTGTTGGCATGAGTAGAAAAAAAGGACATAGTTTGGAAATGGAATGAGGGTTGTGGGGAGGTTATAAGAAATGGGAGAGGGTTGTATGGGACTGGGAAGGCTGTTTTTTCACCTGTGTACCTCAGCCTTCACACAACATGATGTCAAGCGAGGGAAAGCCAGCTCTTTTGACCACTGAGAGTGGCTATGTTCTGGTGCTGACCACCATGGGACAGATGGGAGAGCTCTTCGCAGGTAGGGTTTGCTGACAGGGTAAGGCCTCGGCTCCTTCTGGGGACCTCGGCAATAGCAGCAGACCTCTCCTAAAATCAAGATTCGTGGGTCAGCCAGGCCCTCCTGTTGCTTCGTCCTAATACCCATCTGGCTGAGAAAATGCTATGACTGGGTCTTTCTCACATCTGCATTTGGGTAACTGCAGCAAAGAAAACCAGGTATTTGCTGAAAATATAGCCAGTTAATGCTCATTTTTCCAAGAGGTGGCTGGCTGGATTGACTATATAGCGTGGAAGCCTCTTTAGACTTGCCAGGGCCTTTTTTACTCCTGACTTTTGCAGAAAACTAATATACTTTAAATGAACAGCTTTGAAAATGGCAGTGCAGAGCAGGATGATACAAAGCAAAAGGAGTCTCATTCTCACCTACTTTCAGACAGGCTGCTGCTGAAGGCAGGTGTCGTGAGTAAGCAGTGTTTAGGACACAGTGCCAACACCCTCGGCACGAACCCAGAAATCCTGTGGGTCTTTCCAGAAACAAAAGATGTGGTTGTGGATCATGGCAATGACTGGCAACGCTCACGTCTTGCCAAAATATTTCACCAGGGGAAGCAAAAAGCTCAGATCCAGTTTTCTTTATTTAATACAGATGCCTCCTGCAGAGTCAGTTGCATTATAGTTCACAATCGATTTTCCCATTCCCAGAAGAGTTCCCTTTCTCTTCTGTCCTTTACTGTCCTAAAGCCCGGAGTAACCTCCTCTGTTGATCAAAATCTTGCTCTTGCCCTTAGCTTTGGTGTCCCTTGACAGATACCAGCAAATCTGCCTTCCTCTGCTATGTTTTGTACAAGTAACGAGCTCCAAGCAAGTTATTCCCAGCTCCATTCTGAGGCATGGAGTCAGTATAGCATCCCTCAGAAACTGGAAGTTATTTTTTAGAAACGATGTTAGATAGTGCCTGTAATTGAAGTGGACAACACCCCCTTCAGATTTCTACACTACAGTTCTCTGAACTCATTTTACAGAATGCTCTATAGAATATGTTTGATGTGTCTAGATTTTGGCACTAATAAGAACTAATCAATTTTAGCTTTTACATTTTTAATATGCAAAACAAAAAATGTACAAAAATGCTTTTAATCACTTATACTTTCAACATTGAAACTGTACTATTTGCAGAGTGTTGCATATGCCTCTCTGTACAGATTAGTTACAAATCAGTATGTTTGTATATGCCTTCCTCTCTAAGACAAAAAGAAAGCTTCCTGAGAAATATTTAAGGTTCATAGCCTGCAGTTCCAGCAGAGTGATAAAAATACCAGGAAATTCTTTGGCAAGTTTTTATCTTAACAGCTGTCAAGTACACTGATATTTTTCTTACTATACATACTGCTGCTCTCTTTGCTTCCTCAGGAATGTACCATTTTTAGTTCAGTTCATATTTGTCTCCTGACCTGGAAGAAAGATGCTTTCAAAGTGCACCAAGGAATGATTACAGGTGCTGTGCTTGGTGGTTGTGTCAGCCCTTGACTTCTGTGCTTGTCTGCCTATTTCGCATGGCTAAGGGAAGCACTCTGATCATTAAACAGGGGTGGGTTTAATAGGGGGTTATTGTATTTGGAAATTGTAATGTCTGTAAACCTACCTGACAAGGTGAGGGAATATGGTGTTCAGTACATGTCTGTCTATAAAGTAATTCTACTTGAGTAAAACTTACAGTTCACCCTTTCATAAAGTTTTATAAAAAGCAGAATCCTCCCACGGGGATCACTATGCCGAATTTGGAATGTGGTCAATAACAGAAGTGTGACGTTGTAAGGATTACAGCCCTTTAAATCTGGACACAACCTGAAGTACACAAGCAAACCTCTGACAAAGAGCCTTTGTTCATGACAGCCTCTAATACATCCTCACCACCATAACAGCATCTCATAAATTGGATTTGCCATGTTCCCTTAACCTCAATGCACTCTCAAGTTATGCATTAGATCAATTCCACCATTCTGAGTGCCTGAATAGCTATACCAATGAAAAGTGTAATATTTTTTGCTAATCTAAATGAAATTGAATGAATTTTTCTTTCATCACCACCTTATGTGGATATTTCTCACGAGACCCCTTTCCCCCAGCTTTTATTAAATCTTCAGAAAAATTTGGGTTGAAGCTATTACACAGACCTGCAGATCTAAAATTACAAGCTTTAATGCTTTATAATGCTCCTTGCTTTGCCTTCTGGAAAGGAAGAAAACTCTTGCATCTTGTCATGAAAAGAAATCTGGTATCAGGGCTAAGAACCTAAGAGACTGTGTTTTTTAATAAGAATCTTGACAATTTCAGCTGATTTTAAATAGCAGTTAACTTTGAGAGATACGATTTCACTTTTTATCAGAATTTGTGTGGGTGAATCGTAATGTTCAAGACCACCTCCCTTTTAACAAAATGGCATGGAAGTCATTAATGAATAATGCATAAATGCAAGCCAACAGAATCTTTATGCCATGCCAGTCTCTTATTTGCGGGAAATAAAATTAGAGCACAATGTGCAATAACTGATAACCAGAGGAATACCGCTCTCACGCAGACATAGGCATAGTGTGAGAGAGTACTGAACGTGCCATTCCAGAAGGTTCACAAGAACCTCTACAGCAGAAGGTCTGACAGCATTCCTGGCAGCCAGCATCAGGCAGAGTTACAGCGGGCAGCATATGGGAAAAGACAGAAATTGGCCATCTGGAAGCAAGGAGTTGCACAGGCCAGGGGATGCAGTGTTAATGTAATTATAATCACTGCTTACTCTTTTTTTCAGCCAAACAGCTTTTTAAGGATTTTAGACTAAGCCTGAAATTAACTGTCAAACAGTCATGATGTAATACAGCCACAAAACAATGAATGATAGTTTCTCCATTTTGCTTTTTAAATAAACAGAGTGAAAGAGATCAAATTCTGGGTCAGCTGCACTTCAGTTGTATTTACTCTGTCTAGTAGTTGCCACAAGTCCAACACCCTTCTCTAAACTTGTTTTAAAAGTTTATTTGTAGCCTATTATAACTACTGTTCAAATTATAATCAACAGAATGGTAAATGTTACTGTTCTTGTAGAGTAAAAAGGTATGTCACAACATGCCAATTTCAGTTTCTCCTGATTTTGCATCAAGACTGTGAAGACCTGGTCTACTACCTCAGTTCTGATCTTTATTAGCATTCAGGACAAATTCATCCCTTTGTGTGGAGCTTCCCAATTAGGTTAGAAAACTCAGGTAATTGGTTCAACTCACTTAATTGCTTTTGAAATACAGGGCTCCGCAGGCACTTCAGCTCTTAGCTATCCATCTCTCTAGACTTCAGGCAGATGATTTGAACTGAGTAGTAAATTCTTTGAGAGTTTCTCTAGAAATTTCTGTGTCCATGAGATGGTATTACCTTGACAAATGAAATGCAAAGAAATGGTGATTTATCTTGCTGGTGATCCTCATGATATTATTATCTTGTGAAAATTACTAAAATTCCTTTCTGCAAAGCAACTGTAACTGAGTGCTGCTTTTGCAACAGGGAACAAATGTGCTCTGTTCCCTTATAAACACAAAAAAACAAAACAGCTCCCATTTATTCCATAGCCACATTTGTAGATAGTTTCATCTAAGAGCAGGCAGGGAAAAAAATTAATTACATAATCAATCTGTGTTAAAGATGGAGTGAAGAGGTTAAACCTTACACTGTCATTCTCCTTTTAGAGGAGCTTTTTGAGTGAAACAAAACCAGTTTTGCTGTATTACCTACTTTAGCAAGGTTTGCCTTAGTTTAATAGGTTTGGTTCTGATTTCAGAGGAAACCAAACTATTTGAATACGAAAGTATCCTGATAAAAGATTGAAGCACATATGGGGCTTTATATAATAACAGCCTGCTACAATAGGCTGTAGATTTTAAAGCCTAAAAAAAAGTTTATGAAACAAAGAAGTATTTTCGCAGTAATTTCTTCACCAAACCCAATAATTGGGGCTTCGTGTTCAATATACATCTCTAAGTGAAGTCTAAGACACTTCACATTATACATTTAAATGGTACTTACTAATATGTTCATGCTTTGCTTATCGATTAAGGTAAGACCACCATGAAGCATTTAAACATCAGAGGTTATACCATGGTTCTGTTACACACTTTGTAAAAACAGGATTTAACACACAACTGCATTCTAATCTGCCATCTATTGCTGCAAGGTGAGAGGTTTTGGTACCTAGAACTACAGTTGTTACAAATGAAGGAGGAATGATCTACCTTAGTTCTGCTGCTGTTGCAAGAGCCCTTATGTGAGAACAGCTTTCTGGCTTGCTTTCTGTTGCAGCACTGTGATGACCAGCTTTGCCAGCCGCTCTGGGGCTTCCCACCTGCCTAACAATGGGTCAAATGAAATGCTGTTAAGAAAAGGCTGAAATCTGTCTTAGTCAAATTGTCTAAAACTGTAGCATGGATCAAATTTTTTTTTTAAACTGATGGATATAGTCTTTCATGGGAGAATAAAGCATTTTAGAATAATTAATTAGAAGTCGAGTAGTTAGGTAAGTAGCAATTATTTACCTGCATCTGAAATTAAGCCACATCACAGCAAAGTTCTGACTTGCCTAAATAATAATTCTGAATGAGTAACAAGCCAAGAGAGCAGCTCAGCCCAGTGTCCTTGGTTCTGTTGTTTAACCCACTCGTCCCATCAAAGTTTTTGTTACAAAAGGCAGTGAACTTGCAAGAAACAAATTTGTGTTTCCTTCTAGCTCATGAACAATCAACACAGGGGCCTGAACTAAAGGGATCATCTCTGACTGATAATGGCTGACCTGCTCGGTAGTTTTCACATGGGCGGGCTGGAACCGCAGCACTCCACCTAGAATGCTGTATGACACTTTCCAGCTCTGTGGGGTTTGTCTGAGCTGGCCTGTTTTGCATAAGACTAAGAAACTGCCCACATAGCTACTGCACAGGTCAGACCTTCAGCTAGCAAAACTTAACACTGCTATGCTGCCTGCCTGAATATATATTCACAAAAGACGAATTGCAGTGCACTCAAATTTCTTCTTGAAAAGCAAAAAAAAAACCCCCACGGCTTCTCAGCAGAAAAAAAAGGAAACAGAAAAGTGTACTTCTGTCACGTGAAATAGTGACAGTTTTATAACTGATGTTCATTCAAAAAAGACTTAGTTGTAGAAAGTCAATTTATTGTTGAAATAAATGACTTATTTACAGAGATAGGTACTTTACAGTTTTACAAAGCAGGCAAAATTCTTCTCAGAATAAGGTATGAAAACAGTGACAAATTCAGCACTGTCTAAATGCAGTTTATTCCAAAAAGAAATCTACAGAAATCATCAAACTAAATCATACCAATCACATAATAAAATGCTGTCCCTTGCAACTACAATGGTATAAAAAGACTTAGGATCTAGTGGATTAAACATCTGCTATACTTCTTTCTTCTTGAGTATTAGTGGACCTACATTATCTCCTGTTAATTCATTGTGCTTGTTGTGGGAGCCATCACAGACAGGGAACTGAAAGAAAACATACATGAGGAATTAGCATAACTCTGTACAGCAATTGCAAGGTGATTTCTATACTTCTTTCTATACGAAGAGCACTTTGATAATGTTGTTAGTTCCTCCTATTATGTCTTGTTTCAACATCAAACTCTCTTGTCTCCTATCAGAGAACACATGACACTATGGAAAACAAAGACTGTTAATGGGTAACTAAATTTGTGAGGTCCCAAAATAACTGTTCTTAGACACAAAGTTAGGGATGAACCCTTTTCCATGAGAAAAGAGCAAGCGGAGCAGCCATAGCAACTACAAATGGTTTAAGATTTATTGTGGAATTAGTAAAAGTGCTCTTAATAGATTTAATCATTTGCAACCAAAAAGTACTCTTTTAAGAAAAGCCAAAATACTTGGCTGATTAGTCCGAAGTGAGAAGAGTTGAGTGACTTTCTTCAGTTCAGGGCAGATTTTTTATTTGTTAAAACAGGAAAGCATTCAGTCCAGAGAGGACAAAACCAGAGTGCAGTGAGGACATTCAAAATTGAATCAGGAAATTCAAATTGAGGCTAGATGAAAAATGCTCATTACCATCTGGTTGATTTGAGGGATACAGACTATCCAAACCAGTCATCTCACCACTCTGGACCTGATGGGGATATGCTCTCCCTTGCTAACACAAGCCTAGTCTTACTTTTATTCTAATATGAACAACTGTCTAAGCATTGTTTTTTACAAAATAAGAGTAGTTATCTTCTAATTAGTTGCAACGCATTTCAAAATAATAAACAAAGCATGGTTGGTTTTATTCTGTTCACATGTGGTCACTCTCTAAATGTTTCTAGAAAAACGCTACTGCATTTCTTTCAAGTTTCTACAGTTTCTTTCTGCATGGAGATAAGGTCTACATGGAATAAAAATAGAAACTGTGCCATTCTACAAAATGCAGGAACCTGTCGCACCTCCAGAGAAAAACAACAGGTCAACACGTAACAATTCGCCACCAAAGCACCTGATAAAAATATGCAAGTTTCAATCTCTAATCCTCCAGTAGCACAGTGTCTTACCGTCTTGGAACGCCAACATCTGCAATAAGCTTTAGTGAGGCACAGATCTTCGATGTTGATTTCATTCACTACTTTGGGATTTTCCTTTTGGATCTTGAGGTTAATCAAGCTATCCTTCTGCTGCTTCTTCTTGGGGAGGAAAGGACGCACAGCGAGGTAACCAAGCAGGGCCAGCACGCCCAGGAAAGGCAATAACCGCAGCCATTCTGAAACTAAAGACAGGTGGGATTTAGACTGACGCTTAAGTTTGGTGCAGCATCAGCTACTTTTAAATAGCTTAGGCTGAGGGTAGGGAATGGAGCTGCTCAGTCAGCAGGGCACTGAGAGCAAGCAAGACTCCAGGGGTAAACCTTATGAAGAAAGAAGACAGATTAAATCCCAGGGTTTACTACAACCAAAGTAAAAATCTGACTCATACAATTTCATCTGAATTTTAAGACTCTAAAAGGTGATTCAGTGGAAGAGAATAAAACCAAAACAAATAAAAGATTTACTGAAATGGGGAACCCTAAAATTACAGGGTGTTCTGCTCACTTGCAGTAAACTAGCACTTGTACTAGCACATTTGGCATGATTACATATGGTAAGTATATTCAGTGCAGGTACCTTAACATTCTGTATATAAAAAACTATCCAATAAATTTTATAATTGAGTTTTTAATTGCTTATTTGAGGTTTCTATCTTATTGGGAGTTTTTATCATTTTATTTGTTCCAGGTTTATTTAGAAACTTTTGGTAGAAATTATACAGATTATTAGGTAAACACTAACAAAACCTTTACTAACCTTTTTGGTTTTATTTTTCAGGCCTCTATTTGCTCAGGGATCTGAAACCAGTTTCTACAACTCAGAAAGACTTGAGATCCGTAAGTCAAGTCACAGAAGATTGCTTTTCACCAAAGTAAGGATACTCTTTTAAGTATGGTAAAGGATACAAGTTACCCACTGCAGACTTGGTCGCCTTGCTACATCATTATAAATCTTCTAGGCCTACTGGTGAGTGAAGGCTTACTGGACTTTTTAGGAAATTCATCAATACTTGGCATGAAAGATAGATGTGGATTCACTTTTCCAGCAGCACATGCTGTGACAATACTCAATACTATAAATTAAATACCATGGTGCAATAAAGGCTGATAGCATTTTTCTGAATTTCTGGAGAATATATTAAATCTAAACACTCACATAGAAGAGAGTTTAAAAATACCTTAAAAAAATGAAACAAAGAAGTATAATGAGCTGGAGCACAAATAGCTGCACAAGCACTTTGAAAGACAAGACACTGTAATCAAGTTACTCTCCTAAATTACTTAGGATCAGAACACAGCAAAATTTTGTTCTACAGTTTGTTTTTTTTAAATTAAGATGTATGAGAAAATACAGTAGACCAGACTAAGGATGCTAAGTGCGTTGCAGCTCTCAGAAAATGCATTATTCTGTATAGCTTTATTTGTACTAATAGAACACATGCTTCTGCTAATACTTTTCCAGTTAGAATACAGTGAAATTCTTAGGAACTTGAATTTTTTGGAAGTACACCATGTTACAAAAATACTTTTTGGGGCTAATTTTATATTCTTGGGAGTTTTCTACAGCCTTTGATGTTACAGCCACACAGTGCATTTATCTGGAAATGCATCATAGCTGCAAAAATGCTAAAGGCACTGCAAGAACTATCAGTAGTTATTTCTCAGCTGCACTTGCAGTGGTCCCTACACACAACAACTGACAAAATTTGCTAAGAGTCACTGCAATATACAAATCTCTGTTGGTTTTTTTCTCAGTTCCTCGAGCAAGCTGTAAGCCCTAAGTAATAATTAACACTGAGATACTTAAGCATTTTCAGCTACACAAAGTACCAAGTTTCCTGAACAGTGCTGCTTGTTTGCCTTTTCTATCATTACTGTTCAAGAACACTCTATCAACAGGAATCCAAATGCACTTTCTGACCTTACATGAAGAGCTGACTTGGAATGTACTTTAAAAGACAGGAAAAATATTTGGTCACTGAAAAAAAATTCCAAACTGAGTATCAAACCTGACCACTGGCAAAAAGGTGGAGGTTTACAAAGCTGCCCCTCTGAACTCCAAGACAGAACAGACATTCCAAGAGGCAAACCAAAACCAGGGCACCTATCAAGTATGCGATGAATACAACTGGGCTAAGATTGACACACAAAAAGGAAATGTCTTATGTCAGAATTAAATGTTGTTAAGAGACCAGTGAATAAGCAGTAAGCAGCATCTTATAATCTGAACATGAGCCAGCAGTGTGCCCAGATGGCCAAGAAGGCCAATGGCATCCCAACTTGCATCAGCAATAGCTTGCCAAGCAGGACCAGAGCAGTGATCATTCCCCCTGTAGTCAGCACTGGTGAGGCCACACCTTGAATCCTGTGTTCAGTTTTGGGTCCCTCACTACAACAAAGACACTGAGGTGCTGGAGCAAGTCCAGAGAAGGGCAAAGGAGCTGGGGAAGGGGCAGGAGCACAAGTCATATAAGGAATGGATGAGGGAGCTGGGGTTGTTTAGCCTGGGGAAAAGATGGCTCAGGGGTGACCTTATCACTCTCTACAAGTACCTGAAACGAGGCTGTAGCCATGTGGGGGTAGGCCTCTCCTCCCAGGCAACTAGTGACAAGATGGGAGGAAATGGCCTCAAGTTGTGCCGGGGGAGGTTTAGATTGAATATTAGGAAAAATTTCTTCACTGAAAGTGTGGTCAGACATTGAAACAGGCTGCTTAGGGAAGTAGCGGTCATCATCCCTAGAAATGTTCAAAAGGCACTTTGGTTTAGGGGGTACTGTTTAGTGGTGAACATGGAAGTGCTGGGTTAATGGCTGGACTCGGTGATCTCACACTCAATGATCTTAGAGCTCTTTTCCAACTTCAGTGATTCTGTGATCTCAATATAGCTTGAAACAAAACAGTAGTCATGGGAGACTCATAACCAGTTAGGTTCATCCAAATAAAACAGAAACATGATAGCTGTAACCTCTGAGAAAGGAAATTAGAAACAAACATGAATAGGAAGTACAAGGATATTATTTATGATAGTTACTATTTAACATTTTACCATGTGAACTGCTGATAAATAACTGTCCTCACTAGCCAGAGATTTCTTTGCTTACTTCTAATCTGAGAGTCTCTGGAAAGCCCCCAATGTGTACACTAATCATAAACTGACTTGTTATTGCGAAAAGACTGCCAGAAGCTCACATGTTTAAACTGAAAAATCAACATGATCATGCTTCTAGGCTATGAGATACAAAATACTATCACAAAGTAAGGAAGTCAGAGATCTTTGGGCTGGGTAGGCAGCAATGGGAGACAAACTGCACTCCAACTAATTGAATGATGCCTTCCTACAACTATAAGCCGCTCTGTTTTTTAAGCCATTCATACCTTTCTGAAGCAGATGTAAGGCAATTCACAAGACTGTTTATTTTCACAGCTGACAGCTCAGAATTCAGCAATCACATTGATTCCGGAAATCCTTTATCAGTTCTGCTGAATGGGAAGAGGCAGCCTTTGGAGCCAGAAATGAAGAGTAGTGTATTGAAGAGGTTAGTCTTCAAACTTGACTTGTGCTAGATAGAGATGGATCCCAAAGGTAAGTTCTGGAAAGTACCAGAGACCAGAGAATTTCAAGAAGCTGAGGCCATGGACCACAGGCCACAGTTACATTTTCAAGGAGAGGTTGCCTTAATTTTTAGCCCAACAGTATCAAGTCCAAAAACATAAGAAACACATATACTGTGACTTGAGAGGGACAGGCCACGCACTGAGAGTCAAATCAAAGCAGGTGTTCCTTGCTTGTCTTCCATCAGCTACTCCTTTGATAGCTTTCATTTTGATTTATGTTTCAGCTAACATCTGTGGAAATAATCCTATGCAGACTCAAAAGCAGCCTGTTACATTGACAGGTCAACTGCAAACCTAAATCTTAAAAAGTATTAGGTACCAGACAAAATGAAGATTTGAACTGTGATTGAATATTCTGCAAAGTGATGAAATCCTTTGGGCAAATTCAAATTGCTTACTAATTACATTCTTCTAAGAACTAATAAGCAGATGTACGCTGTTTTCAGTTGTTTGCTTTTTGAGGTGAATGTCTATGCCGTTTTAATGACATCTTCCAAGATAAAAAGCAATGCTGGCATGAGACAACACTGTTCATTTCACTGAACTTGAGAAGGGAAGGCTGAAGCAGCTATGACAGTTCACTGAAAGAGGCTTCTGAACAGCAGGAGCGTGATAATTTAGATATCCACTTTCAAACCCAAGGTCAAACATTCTTTCCTTCGTCCCTCATTGCTTTTACTTTCAGGAGTTATGCACTGGATGTTAACAGTCTTTCTTCAGGCACACAGTTTTTCATTCTGGTTTGGTAAGGTCACAACAGACAGCAGGAGTCAAGATTTTTAATCAGCACACTATGTAACATCCTATAAACAAAAACCTTCTCCTTATAGTTTTGGTCTGTTGTTTCTACAAGTGATGCACTACAGAAGCTGAAATTGCATCTGCCTGGACACTAATGAAAGTTTACAGAAGCAATAAAAAAGAGCTAACAAGCAAAGGACTGCACTGTTCCAAATCTAGGTTCTGACCTGCCTTTGCAAACAAGGTCTGTGCTAGTGAGTGTGTTATAGTGCTGGACCCCAAATTCAGTAGATGCCACCAAAGGAAAAATACTAATGCGCTTTAAATCTTTCTAGATCTCACTTTCCAAAAAGAAGCAAAGAAAAATGCTTAACATATTCCATATATCGTTTGCCAAAGAACATACTCTGTAATTTGCAGTAGTAGTACACACAACAGAGAACATTAATCTTCTCCATTGTCTAACAGTCTTTCACTAATAGTAAGTTATTTCACTGCGAAACAACCCCAGGACTGGGAATCCCCTGCTCTTAGAGGCTTATGACTTTAGGACAGGAAACACTTAGACCACAGCAGCAACACAGAAGATGCAGCACTTGCTAAACCAATCATTTTCTCAGGTGAAACTTAAGACTGACAGCAAGTCTGAGTGCATGTAAGCACAAGACTTCAATGAGCAGTGATGTTTCAATTACTTTCAATAATCTTTATGCACTAAGAGATGATAGTTTTTTAATTTATGTGCCTAGGATGCAGTGTCCTATGGTTTCCCTTTCAAAAGCCTCACCATGGTGCATTTATCCTGTGCCATAGCTTTAAGGGCCTTGGAAAGTTTTGCTTTTTTTCCCTCCATTTTCATTCACCTCCAACCTAAGAGAAAGATGTATAAGAAAGATGTATATCTGACAGCAGATACTAGTCTAGCTTACCATTGAAAAAAAAATTTAAAAATGTTGTTTCTATAGCTATGTGTCTTTAATTACACCTTCATTTCCCATTTTTTACAGTCCACTCAAAAAAAATTATTAATAATTAGAGGCAGTGGATTTTTTCAGGTATGCTCGTTAAATCCTACCAGTTCTCAAACCACTTTCTGACTTGGTCCTTCTTTTACCTTTGTTTAGTATTTTTGGGACTGACATTTGCCATGTCTGCTCTCCACTTAAGATATCAGTTGTTTGCTTCTTGCCCTCCCTCCAAATTCAAGGAAGTACCAGTCAGTGGGGTAAATAGTATGACAACAAAACAGTTCTCCCCCATTGATCATGCTATGAGAAAAAAAAAAAAAAACAAACCAACAGAGAAACAACCAAAGTCCTGACTGTTTTTCAGAGGTTTTCAGAATAAATTGTATTAATGCTATGTATTGTGAATAAATACAGACTGCACAAATAATGCTGTTACAGAAATACATGTTTGGACAAGTGAAGCAATGAGAGACTAAAGTATTACTAAACAACTTGTGGTTACAAGGGCAATGACTTAAATAAGAAACTGACAAATACTGCGAACAGGAGAATCTGCGTTATTCTCTAGATTATTTTATCCCCTTCATCCCAACTTTGCAGCAGCTGAATTTCTCTATTTGGTAAATATAATTAACAACTTTTTCAAATGAGGGAGTAGTTTTGGAAAAAAAGAACAGTTCATTTAAAAGCTTGTCCTGAGAAAGACAATGGGACTTAGAGTTTACAAGCAGCGTAAACATGCTCAAATCTGACTTTAAATAAGTTGTGCCTGTTCTAAATTTAACAATCTTCCATTGCTATTCAGTCATAGATACCTCAGTGCTGCAAGATACAAGGTTGATTCTGCACTTTGAAGACTTCTACTTCCAGTGAGTTTCTGTAGACGGCATTCCTCTTATTAATTATCACCGAACTAATCCTGCCACTCGACCCTGTTCGAGGCCCTGCCTGTATGAGCACAGAGGGCCCTAGGCTGCAGAGCACTGAGCGCCCAGAGGACTCCCCGCTGCCAATTCACTTCTCCTTCTTGCTCGCTCTCTGACAGGGCTGCCTGCCATCAACGAACGGCTATTTTCACTCCCTGACCCAGAAAATACTTACGAAAATTATTAAGTTAAAAAAACCGAGCCCCAGACCACTAATCTTTGCGTACGTGCAGGCTGCTACAAAGTGACTTGTTTGTTCGGACTCGGCACAAGCGCAGTGTTTAAGCTGTGAGGAGGCCGCCTTTTAGGCCTGGGGCTGAAATCCCATTCCACGCCCGCGCTCGGCCCCTGGCTGGCCAAAGCGCGATTTCTGAGCACAACGCCAGCATTTCGGGGCACGGCGGCAGCTCCCGCCTCCCTCCCGCGGCTCGCTCCGGGGCACTGCCGGCTCTGGCGCCCCCGGCTCAGTGGCGGGGCCCGCGGGCCGCGCAAGGGGGTCGCGCTCGCCGCGCCTACCTGTGAGGCGGATGAAGCCGCCGACGCTCTCGGGCAGCGGGAGGCGCTTGAGGTAGGCGGGCAGCTGGACCTTGACGATGCGGGCCAGGCTCTCCAGCACCATGGCGGGCGCGCCGCCCGTGCCCGTGCCCGCCCCCGCCCCGCGCCGCGCACGGGATGCTCCCGACGCGNGGGGAGAGCGGAAGGGAAGGGATGAGGGAGAGGAGGGGAGGGAAGGGATAGGATACGGGAGGGGAAGGAATAGGATAAGTAAAGATAAGGGAAGGGATGAGGGAGAAGGGAAGAAAGGGGAAGGGGAAAGGGAAGGGAGAGGGGAAGGGATGAGGGAGAGTGGAAGGAAGGGGAAAGGGAAAGGAGAGGGATCATGGCTTTAGTAAAACATGGCATATCCTTTGCAGGCTGTTTTTAATTGCCTGTTGTCACTCTGATGCGTTCAGGTTGTGTTCCACTGAACTAAAAAGACTGAAAATTTTTCTTCTTGTGGATGAGGTAGGACAACGTGACTGCTGAAAGGTTTAATTTTTCAGGGACAGGACCATCTGCCTTATGTTTGGCAATAGTTTGCACAGAACAAAGCCTATCTCCACATGTGATTTTATTTCATTTCATCTTGTTTTGTTTCATTTCATTTCATTTTTATGTCAAGGAGACTGGTTATTTTTTGGCATAGAAAATCCTCCCTGTATAGCCAGGTGAAAAAACGGGAAGCATGCACCCATTCTGAGTCCATTTATCCAATCCATCCAGACCTGGAGACTCTAGTGTTAATCCTTTGGTCATGGCAACACCATTTGGTTCCAGATGCTTTGCTACCATGAGTGAATCTATCAGGTGCTGGTAGCATGTAGCACAGAGCGCAAGCAGGAAAGCTGAAGCAGCACAGTCCTAGACCTGTCTCCTCCCTTACGTGATCCTGACTGAAGCCCAGTTCTCTCTCCTCCCTTAGTGTACTGAAACCACACTGTATCTGCCTGTATCAACTGTGCACTTTTCCTGCTCGCCCAGAATTGGTATTCAAGAAGTTTTCAGGTAGGGTAATAGGGTTCCGCAAGGCAATGGAACAGTAATTATAGGTATCTCTTGAGTCAGATGAAGCCACTGGTTTGTCTTTGGTTAAACCCACTCAGCCATCATGTTTGTCTTGTATTGAGTAGGATGTATAAACCAGTGCTATATCTCTTTCACTAGTTTACTTTAATGATCAATTCCAAGCAATCTTAACTAAAAGTTAAAATCACCATAAAGAACTAAAGAAAAAAAAACCCAACACCCAAATACTAGGAAGCTAGTAAACAAATCCAACTTATTTGTGCTTCTGGCCCGAATATAACTTTTCTACCTGTGACCCTACATTAACATTTCCTGATGAATCACCATCTTTAGCTAGTGGGAATATTCCTCTGATCTCAGAGTATCTAAGTTCCCTACCTCACCTAAATTTATCCATGTAATGACTAAGTATGTTGTCCTAAGATGATTCCTTCTTGTCTAGGCAAATGCCTGCTATTAGACAAAATGAAAGAGTAAAACACTTGGTTATTCCTGTAGAGATTACACATCCAATGTCGTGATGCAACCTTGTTTGTGGGACTTTCTGAGGGAAGAATACATAAGGCTGAAAATACATGAAGTAAATCCTCCAGCTCTGAATCAAACAACTTCACACTGAAGTTGAGAGCCTCTGTCCTTCCCTTCTCCTCCCCCTTTCTTCTGCTCTCCAGCCTTCTCTGGATGCTAGCTGTGATACTGGTAGCACAGCTGACATTCCATGGGAGCTCCCGAGCCCTGCTGTGCTGCCTTTGATCAGGGCTGCACTCAGCACACTGCGAGTCAACCCGCACATGTGGCAGAGAGGAACTGCTCTCGCAGCTCCTCATCTGCCCATGGGAGGTATCAGCTGACAGGAGTCATGGACAGGTTTGGTATATGAAAGTCTGAAAGTCATAGATTATGGGAAACCTATAAAGAAAATTAAAACTGAATGAAATTCTTAACTGAAGGGGAGGCAAAAAATGGTCTTTAGAAATCCAGTTTGAATTGGAGCTCAGGAGATGCATGTTCACCCTGCAATCTGACTGCAGCCTTCCTGATTAAGATGGAAAATATAAATTATAAAAATATAAGCTCCAGGCTTGCTCAGTCCTGCAGGAAAGAGCAGGGTTTTACACAGTAGTTCATCTTCAGTGACTATGCTGTGGGGTCAGATCAGTCTGCCCAGCTAAGATCAGTGTCAGGAGGTTTAGCAGGTAGGTGTGATGTCTTCCTTCTGTTGCACATGTTTAACATGCTCTGTGGGCATTCTTATTCCAGAGGCAGATTGCTTCTTCAGGATTTTATCAGTATGCTTTTCAACTCAAATCTCAATACTGTTTGGTATCTGGAAATTTTTTAGCTTTTTGCGGGGAGAGTAACATGCAGCAATTCATTCTTGCATATTTAGCTTCATTTTGTGAACTGTTAAAAAGTAAAGATTGCCTCTGCTTGTGTGTTTCGTGCTGAATTTGGCCACTGAAACTCTGGTATTGGGAGGATATATAGGAGTTGTAATAAAAATAACAGCACAAAAAGCCCAATCATAGTTACTTGAACAGAACCTAGGTCACCGATGCTGAAAGATGATTATTGCTTTCAGCATTAAGTATCCTCTATCACTGGGATTTTTCATCTGGCAAGAACATTACAAATAAAATGGAGCATGGAGCTCACATGAAGAGATCTACATAGTTAGGGCTAGCTCAGGTCTTTGACGTGGAACTCCTAAAACATAGCCCAAATGAGAACCAGCCCAATTAACTTACTACTATGCATGCTTTGATAACAATGGTAGAAAATTCATGGTGCAGATGCAGATGATATTTGCAGAATTTATTCTTGTCACTACAACATAGTTGCTGCATTGGTCCAGCACACAGTAGAAATAAGAGTTGCCTTCGGTATCCACAAGCTGGTTGGTCCTGGCCCAACAAACTGGACAAATGTGAAAAGAATCGGTTTGTGTTCCTCCTTTTGTTATCCTTCAAAAATTGCTTAATTTCCCTCTGCCTTTCATCCTGCTGTAAAATAAGATAGTACCAGTCTGTCTAGAACACTAAGATTTGTAAAGGAAAAAAAAACATTTATAAATTACATATATTTGTTTTATTTTACCAAGTACACATCAGTAAGGTTAAAACGTTCTAAGGCAGCAAACACACAATTCTTCCATCTGTAAAACAAGCCTAAGTAGCACAGTAATTTGCTCAGCACACTTTCATGGTAATGAGCTTTTCTATCAACAGGATATCTTGTGTTATTAAAACCAGTTTCTTGGAATTGGTATTGCCATTTTCCAGCCAGCACCTGGAATAATATCTGCAGCAGGCAAAAGTACTATTGTTAACTAAAACCTATCCCCCCACCACATTGTTGACTTCTGTGATGAGCAAACACAAGCTCCATCTAGGAGGAAGCTAGATCTCCCTTTGTGTATTCAAATCATTTCACAATGGAGTGTGATTAGCTGTTGTTCCTGCTGTATGCAAGGATCTGTCTCTCTTCTCCACTTCTCCAAAAGCAAGCAAAATCATTTCACCCCAGAAGAGCTGTAGGAATGGTGATTCATTTCATGCAATATCTCCCTAAGCTACATTGTCATGCAGCACTGTCAACATTCAACTATTAAATAACTGAATCCCAAAAACTGAGACGACTGGCTTAAAAATGGACGTGTATATACGGTTATTTTCCTCTTCTTTATGCTTAAGAACATTGCAAGAAAGTTGCAATTGCATTGCCTGCAGGTTAGGTTTTCACTTCATATTTTTACATCCAGAGGTTTAGATGCCTACAGAAGAAAGCTGAGATTGACATGCTTTCACTTGACTCTGAGACCTGGCACCTTAAGTGGCTTCTGCTGGGGTTTACTGAAAATAGCTACCTGTCCATGGTGGGCAAAGTGTTCCAGAGAAAATTAGTTAAGGGAAAAAAATCACATTTATAACAGAATCGATGGGTTAATTTTGTGATAGCATAATGTTCATATTATAAAATTACTCCTAAATGAGCATGGTATTACTTTCTAATCTAACTAATGTCCAAGAATTTTACCACGTAACCATTATGTTTTGAAAGCAGGTTCTATCATGATTGCCTAAGTAACTGCACTGTCCTACTAGCAGCATCTATTATTGTTGAATTTTTAAATTCCCTGTGGCTTAGAATGGCATTTATTGTTGCAGATCGTAGACAGTTTCTGAAAAGAATGAAAACAAGAACATAAAGAAAAATGCCAAGATTTCTAAGAACTGGATCAAGTTCCAACATGGCAACTTTGTACATGAGAGAACAGAGCAGCAGACTGTTTTTATTTATTCAAGAAAAATGCTATGCTTTCATCTCTCAGCCACAGGTTTAATATTTTACTTCCTTTTTTTTTTTTTTTTTTGACTGCTACTGTTGAGGAGTGGGAAATGTTAGCCATGAGTTTAGTATAAACCAAATTAAGAAAACCCCAACTCAGGAATGAACAGGTGTATTCAGTGCTAACTTTCCAGAGATCCCCAGCTAATGTTCAGTTACTTTCTACTTACATTGTATGGGGGTTTCCAAGCTGGAGCTGTCTTTTTTTGCAGTGGTTAGCACTAGTCCACAGTAGTGGTTTCTACAGCAACTGTACCAGTCGCAGAAACAGCACAAGATGAAACTATGAATATCCATTTGGTTATGCTAAGTTGAACCTGCATTTATTTTAAGCACAGAAAGCAACAAGTAATATGACATGAAACTACTGTAAGTAACATCAGTCAAGTAACACTAATGATGCGCAAGTACACAGTAAATATAGTATTGCAATGAGTTTTAAATTGTGACCCATTACACAAATAATTCTGTTTTTCCATCCACATTAGGTAGCTGATCCACTGTGTACTGCTCACGAGGATCCAGAGTGATCTGAGTGCTGGTTGCATACAGACTTGTGTAGATTTGGAACTTTATTGACTTCCAGAGAGTTGCTATTTCACAAGTTTTGCTCAAATCTAAACAAGTATCCTTAGGATTCACTAATGTATTCATAAGAGACCAGATATGTTATTGATTTGTGGCAGGTTCTGCCTGGTTTTTTGCAGTAAACCAGACTGCAAAATCCCCATATTGTCTCCTGGGAGGAAGCTGCAGTGATGGAAAACAGATACATCCTCCTCTTCACTAAAGGACCTACAGAGGACAAAGCTGACATAATCTGGGAAGTACACACTGCTAAATGAACAGATGTGATGGAAAACTACTATCAAAACACTACAAGCTGCTCTCATGATGGGAATTCTGTAGAAAAGAAGCTATTTATATGTCAGTATATTCTCAGCAGCAGACCACTCACTGTTCCTTTTTAAACTATTGATCAGTGAGGACTGTATATCCTTAACCAGGTAACTAAAAGTATATATATTCCCTTAGTACTTTACTCCCTTGGTGTTATACTGATGTTGAAAGATATTTCCTTCATTTTGGAAGGCAAAAGTGAGAATGCCACAAGACTAGTTCCTGTGATGCAATGTGCATTCATTGACAGTGGCTAATTATAGCACAGAAAAACTACCAGCTTCCCTTGCCAAGGACAGAGTACATGATCTCTGCTATAGGACTGCACTCTGCTCTTAAGTTCTTCCCGTGTCATGATGCCCACTGGCACTACAGTAAAACAGCAGTTTGTCATTCCTTCTCAGGCTGCTGTGTAACAAGAGTATGGAGGAGATTTCTGAGCCTGGCTCCCCTTTCCAAGGTTAGCCAGGTCTGACATTGACAGTAACCCATACTCATTCCCTGTCATCTCACAAGAATAAAGAGAAGCAAAAATACCCCAAACCCAAAACACCATGCCTCTTCAATTTCAGACAAGTGTATGTCCAACAGATGGAGATGAAAGCAAGCAAAAAGTGGCTACCTTGATTCCTAGGCAATGACATGGAATATTACTACAACTGCTAAATAAAATTAATATAGCTTCATTTATGCCTACCTTAATAATGGTTTTTCTTTTCTATTTTTTTCCAGATACTCCCCATCCTCTGGACTGTAAAACAGCTTTAGCACAGTGCATTTCTAGATCTATGTAGTTGGTTATTCCCTAGATTTGTAAGTTACTTGCTCACTTACTTTTCAAGATATTGCCAAAATTTTATATAAATTCTGTACTCCACCCCAGTGCATGGACTTACAAGGTCTGTAAGTAATTTTTAAAAAAAAAAATTTCTTTCCCTGCTGATTCCAAGGGGGGAAAAATAACTAACACAAAAAGTAGGATATAAACATATCACCTCAAAGTTTACAGAACTTCCTTTACAGGACAAGTAAGCCTAGTGACTGTGAAAGGTATATAATAATTAAGAGGCATTCATCCTGAACAACATGTTAAGATAGTGCTTTTGGAAACTAGGAAAAGATCCCAGTGCCCCCTTTTTTATAGCAGAAAGTCTTTTATTGAAACTTAATCCTGTCATAGTGTCTGTATTAATTTATTAAGACACTTGAGAACATTTTAAACTGCTTGCCCAAGAGGAATTATATTATTTTTGTTCGGGGGTTTTTTTACACTTTTATGCAAGTTATTTTGACAGTTTCGGGGACAGAAATGTTATGATTATGCAGAAAACAAGTACAGTAGAAACAGATGCTGCACACAGTCCCTCAAATTGCCTGTCCAATATGATTTCATACTGTCAAATATCCTGAATGATGTATGGCTAAGCGTATCATTTAGTTTCCAAGTACCCAAGTCCTCCATCTCTGTTTGCAGCAGTGTTTTTCTAATATGGGAGCTAGACAGAGATCATAAAATCATTTAACATAAGCCACCAAAGAAATTATCTTTTTTGCTGTTATCTTTAAATCACTATGACTGAGAAAATTAGTATCTTGGATACCACTACCAACTCCTTAAGTGAGTATTTTTTGCAAAAAAAAAATTAATAATTTGTCTTTATAAAAAAATTAACATCTCTTGCTTGTAAAAATGACAAATCTATGTAATATTTCTTGGAAGACTTAAAAGCATGCTTGACCTTGAAGAATAAAAATAATCAGGAGTACAGAATTCATGTTGCCTTGGCTTTATAATTTGCAAAATTGTCAACAACTTGGCAACACCTGACCATATTTCATGACTACTGTGTGTGTCACAACCCCACTGTCCCTGAAATACTGCCCTGATCCATCCCCCTAACCATAATGATGAAACAACTGGCTAATTTCAGTATTGGTGACTTAGAGTCATCAACAACATTTCCTGAATTCAAACATGACTGCAAACAAGAATAATATTCCTTCCTTCTATGAGATATATTTGGCTGTAATTACCTGGATATTTGAGGTATGAGCGAGCTGTTGAATACCTTTTGGTTAACTGGGTGGTAACAAAACCTGAAAAGATCAGCCAAAACTTTAAAGATAAGGTTGCTCAAAATGCTAGAAAGAAAAGTGAAAAGACTCCTAGTACCACATGATAGCTGCCTAGTTAAATTCATTGTCTAAATAAACAGCATGCACTCCTGAAGTTCAAACACAAGCGGAACAAACAAACAAAAACCCCTCAAGTATTTCTGTGGACTTTATTATTTTCTTAAATCATTATATTAAATTAAGTCAATACAGCATCAAACAATTACAACACTGCAACGTACAAGACTCTGTAATAATTTTCCCAGGGAAACATAGCATTATTTTGTATAAAACACAATGAGGGGGGAAAAAAAAAAGAAAGAATGTTCAAGAAGGGGGAAAAAAATGCCTCTAAATAAAGGGTGGCAGAAAGTCAACCTGCTCCCTCTGCTGAAGTGCAAACATTTTTACCTTCTGGACTGCCTCAGAAAAGGCGGACTGGCTAGGAAAGGTAGTTTGCTGCAGGCCATTTGTGACATCAATGGTACTATGGCTCCTAACTCAGTGAGCGTCCCTGCCCCAAGTCTTCTGGAAACACTACTTGAGCTCTGTAGGGAAATCTACTGAGAGAAAAGGCAGTTTACACTTCAGGGTATGAAGTACACCATCAGTGTCCTGGTTAGCTCAGGCTAACTAATTTCCTGTAACTCTAGTCAAACAATGAAGATTGTATTTTGCATGTAGCAAGGCAGGAGAATGGAACCCTGAACTTTAAATCAGTGACCGTAGCACATAGTGAAATCTGAACATCCTTACCCCTGCTAGGGAGCCTGTGAAACACGTTAACTGGCCTGTTTGAATAATTACCTTCAAGCCTTAACTGAACTAGCAACTCTATATTGGGTCAAATCATGTTAAACACTCCTCAAAGGTTGTGGTTTGCATCCTGGAAAAAGCATCGGAGGAGCAGCCACATTTGGATGGTCCAAATCTGACTAGTAATCAATTACATCAAAGTAATAAAAATAGACATATCTTGAAAGCCTCCAGAGAGTCCTTTGATGTCTCCTTTAGTAAACACAATAGACCAAATCAGGTACTGCTGAAAACTGCTGTAAGAGCTTGGTCATTTTCGGTAAGACTGTGACTCCTACAGATTTAGCATGCAGTCTGAAGGCAGCCTGAGGGGAAAAAACCAGGTATAACAAGGAAGGGCAACCACCTGCAAAGAGTTGGGGTAAAGTAGGTCACCATTACACACCTTTTTGACAGGGTTTGCAACTGATGTACCCTGGCCTCCTGAAACTGATAAAACTCTGAGAGGGGTTTTGCCTGCTGAATTTAGCCTGTGTTATCTTTAGCAACTGTGGCTAATTCCCTAGCCCTTCACACACCTATTTTAAGCTATTTTGCCATATATGTTTATATTATCTGTTTATTCAGGCATGTAAAGAATTCATACAAAAGATGAAAACAGAGGTTGTTAGTAACTACATGACAACAAAACTTTACAGTTTTCAAATTTGGCATCATAATTACACCATGCACATGCTCATCTGACTTTCATGCTTCAATATCCATAGAGCTGAATCGGCACAGGAAATAAATGTTCTTATTGACAAAAACTGCTGATGACTTGACAGGAATATATTTTTCATCCAGATCAAATGGCAGTTTTTCTGTGAAAAATCCAAATACTGCATATGAATACTGATAAATAACCTGTAGCAATTTTCAAAGATTTTGTTGTTTAGGTCTATGAAAATAGCATAATTAATTTTATATTGTCATAAGTTTATTCTTGCAAAATAGCTCTTATTTTCCATAAGGATTTCAAGAGAAGAGAAAAATCTTTAACTGAAAGAAAACTATGTTGTCACTATAAAGCTAAAAAAGTGCTAAACAATGAAATGCTAAACAAAATCCTGAAGATCAGAAGATTTTGCTGTGGACTTCAGTCTATTTTTATTGTTTCAGAGAGAATGTCAGAGAAGTTGCCAAAGAAACAGTGGGAGATGAAGAATTGCCAAGTTGGAATATTAAGACAAAAAGTCACCTTTTATATCGTATTTCTTCGAAAGCTAACTGCTACCTAACACATTGACTTTGGGCTTCACTGCAGATGTGAAAGGCTTTTGCTACCTGCTCTTCCTAACCTAATGGTCCTAGATGCAACAGCTGGGGAACTGAGCATGCACTACAAAGGCTGTAACTGTGACTTTATCCTTCTTGAGGGGGAGAAGCCCCCAGCTACACACAAAGGAATGCTGGCCTTTGGAATTCAAAACACAGATCACGTGGAATCCAGTGACATCTCCAAACTTGTTTTTCTTCCACTGTCTTGTAATGGCATTTGGGTTAGCAAATTCAGCCTTATTATTTGTTGCGTTAAAAAAAGCCAATGGAACCACCTTATTTTATCAGCTTTCTCCTGTGATCTTATTCTTTATGGTATCCACTGAATCAAAAGGGTCCTCAATAAGGTGAGTTTTGCTCAAATTAAAGAAGAATTTGACCTCAAGCTTGATTTTGATAATTAAAGGAAAAACAAGTTGGGCAGGATGCTGAAGAGAAAATTGAGGCCTGGTAACACATGCAAACAGGGAGAAGCTGTTATTGTTGTTGTTGTTCATCTTAGCTCTTTGTTTTCCGGCAGCAGAAGCTGTTGTGTTTCATCTTCTTCAAACAGGAGCTAATGATAATCTACTGGATGGACTAGAAGGGTATCTTGCTTCTGCTGAAGTAATTTTTTTTTCTCTCTCCTAAAATGGAAAATCTTTTGGGAAAAAATCTGCATCTTGTTTCACCATTTCCTCTCACATGTATAAGGCATCCTGTATGGAATGCTGCTTGGTGTCCAGGATGCTTGGTTGCTCCACCTGTTTAAAGACAGGTAGAATAGCATGCTCAAAATGTAAAACTAGCTGGTCTCAGGCAAGCAGAAGTGAAAAACCAACACTGACCTGCCAGCAAACTATGTTAATCTTTAAACTAAAAGGCTGGGCTGCTTTTCCCTCAAGTCCCCTCAATGGTGAGGGGCAGTGCTATAACAGTATATTGAGGCAACCTCCATTCATGCTTGCTCTGCTGGACCATCTGGAAGCAGCTGAAATGGACTTGGCAAATTCATCCTTTGGAGGCTGTTGAACACATGGCTGCACAGTGCTCTCTAACACCGTACTTTAAAAAGCAAACAAAATTCAGAGTTCAGGTGAGCTAGTCTGCTCTCAGTATTTGTGTGCAAACTGTTTATTACCATGCCACATGTACTGAGCTACTTTGAATAATAAATCTATGAAAATCTAACCCAACTCCACTACTGTATGAAGATTAGATATGGTAATGCCCCTCTTCAGCCACTGCTGAGGATTAGCTTCAAAAATCAAATTAAAATGAACCAAACCCAAATAGTTCCTCAAGATATGAGTTCAAACACCCATATTCAGTAACCACCATCTGTGACTCTTGCATTTTATATTATTACATGAGGTATCTGTGTGAGTAGTGTTAGAGTCCACCTACTGCATGTGGTAAAGGTGAGAAACTCTCCATGTATGGCACATCAGTATATACAGTTTTTTTCGGCCTTACTTGCCCAAGTATTCACAGTGAAGTAAAAAAATATATTTGGGTTTATTTATTTCCAGATGTTGAGGAGAAAATATATGATTTTTACCTCACAATTTGAGGAAAAACAGAGGAGGGCAAGGAGTATAATGTTCTCCAAGCAGGATCACGTGCTGTGACTTGCAGAAATGGCCGCAGAACCGTGAGCGAGCATGTTGTTTTTCATTTCTATACAAGTCATCATTATTTTATTCTTTTTCTCAAGTGTATTTAAAGGTAAATGTTTAATCTGACAGATTTGTTTTTTTTAAAAAATGACCTGCAAGTGTAATAAAGTGTTTGTCTAAACAAGTATCCTAAACCAGAATATGCAAACCTGTTTCTGAGCAATGGCTATAAACAAGAGCTCTCCAATGAATTTTAAATTCTCCTTGGGGTCAAATGCTAATAGACATACTGAATTTAACACACAAAAAGACTTGATTTACCAGGTTAACAATTCCTGTTATCGTAAATTTGCAGGGAAGATTACACACTGCCAACAGTATGTTTGTGCTGTTCCTTCTTTCGTTATACAGCAAAATGCAAATTGCAAGTCAGATCAAAAATCATAAAATAATATTAGTAGTCGTTAATTTAAAATAATTAAAATGAAATTATTAAATAATAATAAACAATAATAGAAAATGTAGAACTGGAATACTGTCGAGTATCTAAAATCTCCTGAGATGACAAACAATAATGAAGTTCAGAAAGTTTGTAAGCAATTTACAAGGCAGAGGAAGATGTCTGTGACAGAAAGATAGACACACTGGTGATTTGGAGCAGTTTAAATAGCATCCATAATCCAAAGCAGGCAAGGAACAGCAAGGTGTTGTTCAGCAATATTCTTGATTAAGATGATAAAAATGAACACAAAACAGTTTGGAATTACACTTCCTGAACGTGCTGCTCAGTACAATCAATAAGCAGAAAATGAAGACTACACGAGGAAGTTGCGAGGAATGGTTTAGCTGATCATAAAAAGATAACTGGACATTACAAGTACAAGGCATTGTTTTCTCTCTAGCCTGTACATTATATTAATGTTAAAAAAACTATGTCCTACCACAGTACTATTTTTAAAAATAATAAAAAACCCCATTGCTCCTCTAATTCACTGCTGGCTACTGTCAAGCTTCCTACTGAAAATGTTGTTACACATTCAGCTTTTCTGAATATGCTGCCTTCTCCAGACCAACAATAATTAGCATCCTAGATGGCAAGAAATGTAACAGTAGTGCACTGTAACGAATGCAAACTAAGTTCAGTGCAATGAATTCAGCTAATTATGTGTACATCCTCCCTGGACAGCAAATGCCATGTTTGTCACTGCGATATATCCCGTCATTACAGCAGAAGGGCAGTCCAGCAATCCTTCTCTGCTTGTTGCTTCACAGAAGTGGACTAGGAGGCGTTTCCCTATGTACAAAACTATGCGTAAGTCTACACATTTTATTACTGTGAGAAAAAAGCATCTAGCTGAGAGTTATTTGTTGACCCATGCTGCATGAAATAAAAAGTCTCCAAGGAGCTGGAGCCACGGCAGGTTATCACTGCAACTTAAATAATTATTCGTCGCCATGGTCTACAACTACCTGAAAAGAGGCTGTAGTGAGGTGGGGGCCAGTCTCTTACCACAGCTACACAGCGAGAGGACCAGAGGAAATGGCCTTAGATGGGACAGGGGAGATTCAGATGAGATATTAGAAAACAATTTTTCACTGGTAGGGTGGTCAGGCACTGGAATAGGTTGCCCAGGGAGGTGGTGGAGTCACCATCCCTGGAGGTGTTTGGGAGGGGTCTGGGTCTGGCGCTGGGTCATGGGTGTTAGGGGAATACAGTGACAGTGCTACGCGGACTGGATGATGGTACCGGTCTCCTCTCTGTGATGCCTTTATTTGACAAGTCTGACCCTTGTCCACGTCACTTTATCTCCCCTTCGATCGTGTTTCTTCCCGTATACTCGGTTCCCCTGTACGTGGCGATACGCTACAGAAAGGAAGTGTCCAGGCCCGCTATGCTCACACCCGGCCCGCGGCCCAGCCTCGTCCCCGACCCCACGGCTCCGGGACTCCGGCCCGGCCCTGTGCCCGGCGGGAGGAGCCCGCGGCTGGCTCCGGCAGCGGTGCGGGGCGCTGCCGTGCCGGCGGCGCTGACACACGCACACCGCTGACGCGCACGAACACGGCGGCGCCGCCGCGTCAGTGGGCGGATTTAGATCCGGCCA
>VWZF01004790.1:73502-209129 GCA_013396755.1 Sclerurus mexicanus
CCCCCCGCGCCCCGCGGGAGCGCGCTGCGCGCCGCCGCCGCCCTCCCCCATTGCACAATCGGGGCCGGGTGGAGCAACTTCGCGGCGGCTAACTCGGAAAAAATGCCGGGGTGATGAAAGTTTGTTGGGTGGTTGTTGTTTTTTTTTTGTTTTGTTTGTTTGTTTTTGTTTTTTTTTTAATTAAACCGCTCCCGACCTGAGGTTGCGCTTTAGGTCTGGGGATTGCTGGGATGTAATGGCAAAGCGCGGTGGGAGCGCAGCGGCGTTGCCGGGAAGTCGCTCTTGGTCTGTGCTCCTTCCTACGCGAGCTACGTGGAGCATTTGCGTGTTTCGAGAGCTCCGAGGAGTTTCTTGGTCATCTCGTAGCCTGCCAAGATGGCAGAAAGTCAGTGTGTCCTGAAACCGGTGAAGTGAACTCGGTGCATAAAACACCTTTTGTAGACAGCGCATAAACTTTATGCCGCCTTTTAGTCTCGCTGTAATTAAACGCAGTGCTTGTGGGCGTATTTTAGGCAAAATGAGGGGATTTTATTTATTTATTTATTTTTAGTGAAAGGATAGTTCTGTTGTCCTCGAAAATTTTTTAAATCCGTTCTGGATAGCAGGCTGAATGGATTGTCTTTGTATTATGGCAATGCTCTGACAAGAATTTCCAAACAATTCCTGTTAAATCTGCCATCCGAACTTGTTCCCATGTATTAGTGGATGATATCACTTGAGTTGAAACACAGCTAGGATACTCCCTGGTATGCTTTGTCATCAACTCATGCTTATGAAACACACTCAGGCGCTGCAGGTAAGAATTTATTGTCAAATGTAAACCAAGACAAACCCACACTTACGTAGTAATGTGGTGGTCGGAATCTGAAAATGATTTAGCGTGACTCTTGAACCAATAAGTCATCTGTTTGACTTCAGGGTTTCAGCTTATTGTGTGCAGTCTCTTGTCTTGTATTGGTCTTTACACACTATGACACTGTGTAGTAGCAAGGTTCTTATTTTACCAGTGCAGGAGTTTAGAATTGGGGAGATGGTTGGGTTAGGGTTTTTTCTTTTTGCCATTTTCATTTGTGTGTGTTTGTTTTGTTTGACTTTTGAGGGGTTTTGTTTACTTGTTTGTTTTTTTGTTCATTTCATTTTTTGAAGATCCTATTTTTAATCAATTACATCATGCCATGCTACAAGATGCACTTCCAAATTCACACAGAATTTGTATTTGCCAACCCAGTTAGTGTTGCTTTACTAGACTGAAACCATTGTTTGCAAGTTGCTTTCTTTAAAGTACTGGATTGAGGCTGAAATCGAAAAATAGCAGGGCCAGTTTTGTAACAAAATGGCTGTGGACGTAGTTTTAATCTTGTCAACCGGTAAAGCCAGAGAGAGTGGCACTGTGTTCCTAGTAAGCTGGGATCTGCTGTCATCCTTTTGTAGGGTCACAGATCAGACCTTGGAACCCTCTGCTTCCTTGGAGTGTGTTGTTGGCAGTAGACGAGAACAGGCTAAAGAGCAACCAGGACCTCAAAACCTTGTAATCACACATAGCTGATGTAGTTTGTCTTGTATTACTTGTCAGGACTAGAATTCATTGTCTCCTGCAGCAGATGACATCCCGAACGCACTGTGAGGGTATTTTCAGTCCATTTGGCTGACTTCCTCTTTGTGGACTTGACATATCAAGGAAAGTAACATTCCTTATTCTATTGAGTAAACCAGACTTTCAGATTCTGTTAGTGTGTCTACATTTAATCTGAAGTCTGTTACACGTTCAGGATACAACAGGTCCTACTTAAGACATAACTGGCAAATTCTGCTTTTGACTTGAAAATGAAAGCACATGAATATTTATGTGCTATGTGTTGGATTATCCACTTCTGGAACACCCTTTATAAAGCGCTCTCCAAACCAAAGTAGTTGATAGGTACATAGCCATTCCCAGAAAGGTTATTGTTATGCTGGAGCTCATCGTGACATCTGTGCCATCTGCTCTAAGGGTAGCCTGCATTCAGTTGGCAAAACTCTACTTTCATTGATATGGCTCACTTTGCACAAGAGTGGCAGTTATTTTCTTAGAACAAGCAAGCTCTTTTGCTACAGAATAATGTGAACCTACATCTTAAATTTTAAGTATTTGCTTTCCTGAGAATAAAATTCTTCTCCAAATGTATTTTCCCCAAATTGTCAAGAAACTCATGTTGATTTATGAGTTTGTGTGTGTCTGAATGCTTGATACATGCTGTGGCACATTGTCTTGGTCTGAAGTGTCAGTGGTACCTGCTAAACACACATCCTGTAATTGCTGCAGTATGTTGGCACTTCCACTTGGAATGATGATGATCCGGTAGTAGGGAAGCATGTATGTAAGAGTAGGGAATCAGGAATGCGTAAAATTGAGAAAACTTGGTATGTTACATCATTAATATACATCCATTTTATCGCTACTATACGCATCCATTAACGTGAGGTAATATAAGTGGCCTAAGTGGTGATCTTGGTAGGCTAAAAATAGAATTAATACAGAAGATGTATGCATGAAATGTCTTGTCTGTGAAATCCTTGAGAAAGCTTGTGCCTGCTGTGTTTTATGGCTATTTGATTAAGCATAGCACAAACCAGCATCATTATGTTGGAATAATTTATTAGAAAATCTTAAATGGAGTTGGCATCCTGGAAGCTAAAGACTGAAGGGGCAAAACCATTTATTGCTACTTAAGTACAGATAGAAGGCTTCCATTGACAGTGGTGGAGACTGCGAACTATTTTCCTTAAGGCTGTAGCCTCCAGCACTGTTCCTAGATGTATAATTAATTGCAGCTTTAACTGTTCTTCTCCAGATGCTTGTAGTAAGAAATTCTGCTAACCCTGGAGTTACCCACAATATTTTTCAGAGATTGGATGTAATATGTATCAATGAGGACTGCATGGAAATCTGCACTAGTTTAACCAAGGGTGGTTCAGTTGAAGAGTTGTGAAGCCTGCTTATTGCTTCCTTTTTAAACTGCTACTTTTTTTTCTTTTGAACTTAGTATGAAACTTTAAAGAAAAATTAGCTATATAAAGCTTTTTGGAGTTTTCTTCTCTGGATGAAACCCAGAACACTTTGGCAGGCAGTCTTGGATTTAGTTTGCTGGGCTTTTTCAAAATAGTTAAATAACTTGGAATTATGTGTTTGAAGTCATGCCTTGAATGAGTATCTAGAAGTAAGTCTGGATTTGTGTGTTTAGGGCTTCAGAAAGTTAAGATTAGCTAGCTAATGAAATTCAGTTGATGTAAGCTTAGATGAAATGCTTTAAACCTTTCAATGCATAGAGAGAGCATTCACAATTACCTTTTTTACTGTAGTTATTACCCCTTAACTATTGCGAATATCCAGGGCTAGACTAAGCCCTGCCTCAGGTAGTTAATTCAGGGCAACTATCACACTTGGTGGTTAGAAGGGTCAGACTGAGACAGAAGGCATGGTTGGTTTTTACATCCTGATACTTCAGTAATGGAGTTTGAGAAGCACTAGTATTGAAGAACTTAAATGGTTTTTAAGTTAGAATAAAATTATTTAGCATCAGATGAAAGCTGTCATCTCTTAAATTTTGTTTAAGATTTAGCTTGTCTAAATAGTCAGAAGTGACAGTTATACTGTGAAATCAATATCATTAAAATGAAAGTAACATTTCCTACTTGGATAGGTTTGGTACTCCATTGAAGTCCAGCATTTATTATTAAGGTATTGGATATATTTTAAGAACTGGTCATTTTTTTATGAGAGAGGAAAACTTATGCTTCCTTAGCTGTAAAGTTTGGACTGCAATAAGTTAAAAGATTTATCCTGTTAATTGGACATGGTGCTTGTGAAACAAGTTCCCAGTCAGCACAGATCTTTAAATGTGTGCATTGGAGTGGGAAGAGAATGGAGATTGTTATATCACTTAAGTAATTTACAGAACGTCAGAGATCAATATTCCATTAGATGGGTACTTCTTGCATACCTTAAAAAGAGTTCTCCAGTATATTAAGGATCTAGGTGAGATAATGTATACAGAGTAAAAAGGCTGTCCAGCCTTTATGATCATCTTGATAATTCCAGTTTTTAGAGATCTGGTTTTGAAAACAAGCCAGTGCTTTTGCTGTTATTCCTTGTGTGAGTTTCTTCTTCAGAAGAGCTGATGTAAAGCTCCACGGAACAAGCTCCCTTCAACCCTCTGTCCAGTGTGTAACCAGCTCTGAGGCCTTGCTCTGTGCTCACATATTAATGGGTAAAGGAGCGGGGAAGGATGTAAAGAGCTGTAAGGAGCAGCTGTTGGATCCTAAGCAGTAAACTGCATCTTGCCAAAGGCATCTCTCCATCCTTGTGGAGGCCGCCTCTAGCCTGGTATCATCCCCTACCCGCAAATGTGTTCTCTGCATCCACTGGGTTGAACTGACCTGAGAGACGATGGAGGTTCTTAACCTTCTGTGGGATGTCAAGTGACAGCTGGTAAGGAGGAGTGGGAAAGGGTTGAGCTTTTGTGTAATTCAGATTAGGGCATTGATACGTCATCTCTGATAAATCTTTCTGTTGCAAATATGAAGGTTTTGCCACTTTAACTCTCTGCTCTGTGTTCTTGTATAGGTTCCTCCCCTGTGCATCAAAGCTGGCAGATGGGAACTTGCAGTCTGCACCTCAGCATTAGGTCTGATCTCTCAGTATAAGCTGACTTTTGTTGATGGTTTTAGGCTAAGATGCTATAGCTTACATTGGAAAGGCTGAATAAGAGGCATGCATTTTCTCCTGTGATTGATTTGATGTAGTAACCTCATGGTATAATATGCGGGGAAAAAAATTAGGGTAAGAAATGAAAGCAGCAGTGTGAATGTATATATTACTGCAGCCAGTGCGTTTTTATATGTGGTTGCTTTTTGTCAAGTTGCTTTTATCTGAAGAGAGTCTTAAACTGTGAGTTGCACATGCTGAACAGTTTTATAAACTTACGGAATCTAAATTTAATGCCTCAAACTCTAAATGGAAGCTGTGGGAGCTTTTTCTAAAAAAACCTGTTCTCTTCATTGGGCTTTTTATGGAGGACTGATATGATGCATTAAATGCAGTAGTTGTGTTGGGGAAGCCTTGCAAAAAAATTTAGTTAAAATTATATTCGCAAGTTTAAATTGGTGCTTATGCTTTTGGCAACTCTTCCTAAAATACTTGGATGGTGACAAGGTTTAATACTGAAAAATGAGCCAAATAGAGCATTGCAGGATTCAGGACTGAAAGCTAAATAGGTAGGGGGGATTTTTTAATTTTGTTTAAATGTTGTTCAGAGCGTTCTTACCAGCAGTAAACTTCAGTATTAAATTTTTGTGTAAAGGAAGCCTTTGTTCTGAACCTCATCCCTTTGAGAGGTGTGATATGCTAGACATCTTCAAGATCTGCAGTTTTTTCCACTGTAATTGTGATGGGGTTTTATTCTGGTCTTAAGAAAGCAAGATGGAAGGATTGCAGACTGCTTGGCAAATGTTACGGCCCAGTAAAAAAAAAGGAGGCGACCAGTGTTTAATCCTTTCCACAAGCATCTGGACACCAGAGTTGCAAGCTGAACTGAGTGCAGATGCTACAGCGTGTTAGGTCTTCCTGTTGGGAAGCCATGAGGAGGGTATTAAGTGCTCAGGTAACTTTATAGTGAGCTTTCTGTACCTGGAGTTAGGTTGGCCAGGTACTCCTCACTTCCATGAGCTCCTCAAAGTTTCTAATAAATACAAGTACTCTGCTCTAAGGCAATATTTCCCAACCTTTGTTGGCCTAGTTGAGTAATAATGCCAGAAAATTCTCTTGAATCAGATAAATGCAAAAAACATTTGTCCTTTTAGGCTTAATTTAAATTTCTTCTTCCTTTGAATAATATAGAGGGATCTTCCAAATGACAGTTCGCCAGCTAACCAATGGCCCATTTCCATTCCCCTAATTCAGGATGCAGTCTGTTGATAAAGACGTTTTTAAACTTTTTTTAAAAAAACTTTTTCCATATTTTTTAATGGGTTTTGTTGGGTTTTTTTAAGACCCTTCTGGACATCGCTGTGCTCTAGGTAGCTGAGGTGGAACTCAACTGTAAGAGCAGCTGCACAGGCACAGCAGAAACAGGCTCTTGTTTTGGTGTTTGGTTGGTGGGGTTTGTTTATGCTGTTGTCTTGGTGTGAGCTGATTTTGTGTGTAATGTACCTAATCCTATAGACAGGCCCTTAGTTTTGCATCTCTATGACTTAGCTGTTCAAAACACAGGATGGTTATGAAGGGTAGTTACACAACTAGCTTAATATGATAGGGTGGTTGTAAACTGTAGCTAAGCTAGTGTAATCATTCCCACATAGTTGTGTTCATAGAATATACCCCTATGGTATATTGTAGTAGCTTTCACGTGTATCGTTGGGCTCATACAAAACATGGACTAGTAAAAGTCAAAACAGCTTTTTAAAAGGAGAGCTAATTTTCAGAGTTCATAAGTTAAATAATTAAATTTCAGAATAATATATCAAATTACTTCTATACAGTGAATTCACCATGCTTACAGACATGGTGTTACTTGTTAGAATATTAATTTGCTAACTTTGTTACACTATCCTCCTTTCTATACATTTCCTTGAAAACATGAATAATTCTTGTACCTTTATGCAGAAAGTGCAGACCTATTGAGTTTATGTGCCCCACTGAGGCCACTTGTCATTTCATGTCCTGTCTGCTACCAGTCTCCAAAGTTGTTTGTGTAATTTTGGCAAACTCTGGGAGGCGAGGCTCCTGTCACACCGAGTCAAGGGCAGGGTGCGTACAGATGCAGCCTCTGGTTGATGTGTCAAATGCTGGTGGCTGCGGTTCTGCTGTATGTTACTGTGTGCGGAGGGCAGCATGTTGGGAGGCTCTTGGGAAATATCGCCAAACAACCTGCATCTAACAAGTCCTTAACATTTATATGAAATTCTCTAGCACAATGCCAAAATCCTGTTTCTGAGTGGTAGCTGTTAGGCCAGAGTGCCTTACTTTGAACATTAACTCCTTTCCAACTGCATCAGTTCACATTTGCCTAGATTGTCCCATTGGCATCTGTTTCATTGTTTCATTGAATCATTGTTTCATTTAGTTAGGTGCATCTTGCTGCCTCTCTTGTGGCCTGTTTACACTGGTTACCCTCTTTGAGGGCTGCATTGTAGTCCTGGGTTACAGAACCAAAGATCAGTGTGGTTCTTGCAGGAAAAAACTCCCAAGTAAAAAGTATGCTAAGTTTCAGGGTCCAATATTCAAAAGGTTGGAAATGTCAGAATTAAAATAGCCAGCTATCATCGAGTGGCTAGATAGTTAATCAGTGTTTCACTTCACACTCTTCCCTTCAGTGTATTTTAGTCAGTGTACACAGCCCTCATTCTACACTGAGCATACAAGTCTCTTAATAAGCTCTGTTTTCAGGGTATGGTAATTGTTATAATACCTCAGAACTTATTTATGTAAAGCAGTCAGATTTTTGTCATCTGGAGTAAGACAGATGCTGTGGTTTTGATTACTTTGGGGGAAACAAACCATACTTTTGAATTCAAAGCACAAGTATAGGTGTGTAGTTGCCACTTTTTTTCTTAAGTTTGTTCTGAATGGCTTTACTGAGTGACCAGGAAAGCAAAGTCTGTAACTCAGCTCCTTTTCCAGCTGGATCTGTCCAGCTACTCTGCAAAACACTGGAATAAATAGAGCTGTTTTAGTTGCAGGAACTCTAAAATTTGCCGACAACCATTACCTGCATTGTACACCTTCCAAATTTCAGAACAGATGAGAAGAGCTGTTAAACAATACTCTTATTCACAAAGGCCTTGTGTACTGAAAAGTAGGTTCTTTGAAAAGATAGTAGGCAGTCACCTGAGTCGTTTGTATCACAGTCCCAGGTACACAAAGTGACTTAATTACAGTGACACAGCAGTCTGGCATTTCCTTCCTTGAGTGCAAGGCTTAAAACATGAATATTTCTATGTTTATCTTCTATCATACCATTATGGTATTGTTGCTAGACATTGTACAAACAATATGTGGAGCGTGGCCTGAAAAATCCAGTACTGAGGGCTGAAAGGAAAATTGTGAAGAACAGAAGGAGAATACTCAAAATAGGAACAATAACAACTGTTAAATTCCTTGTCGTGTTTTGGGTTTTGTAAAGACCTTTCTGTGCTCTTTGATCCTCACTATTTTCTGTGACTGCCCTTCCATGTTTTCTCTGCATAGTTGCTCTAATGACTTTTTTTAAATGACAGGAACCTACATCTTTCTGTATCATGCACTGTCATTGCACATTGGTTTTATCTCTTTATTGTCAGCCAAAAGGCCACCTTGTTTGAAACTGATAATTTCCTGCTGGTAATATTTGCTTTGTGATATGTCTTATGCCATTGCTTTCTTAGCTTAGAAATACACATTTAGTGTCCTTTCAAACTGTTACTTTCTGCTTCCAGGGGTGATTAATTTCCATGCCGAAATGAACGTTTCAAATGCAGGTGTGTGGGATGAGGCAGTAGTTCTTTGCTGCTTGACACTCCTTAATCTTCAAACAGGCTTAAATGTTCTTCCCCTCCCTTTATAGCTGCTTCCAATCCTTCCTTCTTTTTTAAAGCTGTTTTCAGCTGTGAGCTAATGAGTAAGACTAATGCAGTGATGAATTTTTGGATGCTTAGAGTTTGAAATATCCTGTTTGACACAACATTAGACAAGCAGTCAAGTTAATAAATCTTGATTTTATTTATTTTTTTTAATTGGCCTAAGTATTCTTTTTTTTGTGTGTGTTTTTTTAGTTTTTTTTTTTTTGGTGTGTGGTGTTGTTTGGTGGGGGTTTTTTATTTTGTTTTGGTTTTGTTTGTAATTTCTGATTTAACTGTGTATCACCTTTTAAGGCCCTCCATGGTAGAAGTAGTTATTGTTCAGACACTTAAAGCAAGTTAACTCCATTTTTTCCAATATGCTGTCTAGACTACAAACCAGAAAGCTGCAATATATGATTTTTACAAGTAGTTGTGTTACAAACCAATATTAAATCTCTACAAACCGATGTTACATGTAACTGAGTTTAAGCCTGGGAAGGACAATCTTCAGTCACTGGTGGGAGTGATCTTCTGCCACTCTGTATTTTAAGTCAGCTGCTACTACCTTTAAAAATAAGGCCTGGCTATTCTAGCTTAAACTAGAAAAATATAGTAGTAGTGTCACAGAGTATGAATTCTGACAAATGGGAAGAAAAGAAGCTGGCACAGATGCTGCTCAATTTGATACATGGCAGGAAGGTAGCTTGGTAGGCACCGGGCTGTCATTTCTTACAGAATTTGCTGAGACCTGAAAACTTCTGTTGTCTTGCTCCTGGATGTTTGGATGAGATATCCCTTGTTATTTAAGTTTTCTTTGTTCTTTAAATGGCTTCTGTAATCTTTTAAATAGATGGCAGAGGGGAATTGTTTGAGGGATTTTTTAGCAGCTTTTCCGTCAAAAAAAGAAAGACTTGTGGTTTATAACAGAATCATAGTCCATTTGTAATCACATGTCAATGTTTTGAATCATCACTTAAAGCATGAGCCATATTTTCTACGTTATATATGATTATATTTCTGCAAAACAAGCAGAATAGTTAGCTTTTGTAAGCTTTTTTTATTTGAAAGTACTGGGTTGTTTGTTTTTTTTTTTGCTTTCTGATGAATGTATAGTGAAAGAGAAGAGAGAAGATTAAGAATGGGGCTGTTTGACCAATGAAACTGCATCTTGCTAGAAAGTTTATGTGAAACTGACAGGAGACAATGGTGCTGAATTTATGTTGAAGCAGATCTGACTGTTGGCAGTGGCGGGTACTTTTGCCATATTTCTAGTTACCTCTGTTTTCCAAAACTATTAGAAAATTGTACATGTATTGCTTCTTGTCTGTGTTATATTGCTGTTGCCCTCTAACAGTGGCATTGGCGCTTACTCCTTAAACAGCGTTTCAGTCTGTAAAATGCTGAGTGACTAATAATCCTTGTGAAGAGGTAGGAGCTGTTGCAACTTTATATTTGGAAACTGGGACACAGAAATGGTGACACGCTGGAGCTATACCGGAAACCTCTGGCAGTGACAGAGACTACTAGTCACGGTTGTAATTCAAGACTAATCTTTTCCGATGGGCACGTAACACGTCACTCTGAACCAAATTTGACGTATTATTCCTATGTAAAGTCTTTCACATTTGCTTCTTGGGAGTTTTTTTTATTTTTTTAAGCCACCTGAAAAGTGAAAAACTGTAATGACCAAGTTGAGGGAGATGTGGGTTCTACTTTGGGGATTTCTAAGACATTTTGGGATGTAGCTTAATACCTCTTTATGAAGGGAGAGCACTACATGTTCACAAAATGAAGCAAAGTTAGAGAAGTAGGTATGACAGTAGAAGGAATATGAGAAGCAGAAAGCTCTTATGTGTAGAAATTCTACAGAACAATGGGAATATTTTTTAATTCTAAAATACCAGTTAAACGCTGCTGCATAAAATAAAATGTAATGTGGTCTTCACCTTCTTGGTAAGAAATGGGTAAAAGTAGAACAGTTATGAGCTTATTTCTTAAAAATTAGTTTTTTAAATCAGCTCCTGGAAATTATGAATCTTCGTTTTGATGTCAGATACATTTTTTCAGATTAAATACTTTTTCGTATAGAATTATTGTTCTTGATTGCTAAGCCAAGAAGGAAAGTAGGTTTGTATTTATACTGCTGAGTGGGAAGCTTTAAAAAAAAAAAGCCAAGCTCCTCCTTAAACAAAATGCTTCAGCTGCACTCCAAATATCACAGCCCACGTGCCTCTGCTTGTTTAGTTTCCAGTTATTCCAGTTTGCCTGTTGGATTCAGCAGAGTTGTAGCTTTTAGAAGGAGGTGCTTTTTAAAGTTACTCACAGGAAACTTTCTGCTCCCTTGTTGCAAAAAGCCTCCCCTCTCCGTGTAGATGGGAAGTGTTGCTCACTGAACAGAGAGGGAGGTGAAGGAGGTCGGGTGTTACTGTGAGCTAGGGTTTGCTTCATGTTTGCCCAAGTTCTTCCACAACCTTTCACACTCTGCTGAAGCAAACAGCTCTCCTACAAACTTTACTCTTCTGACCATAGTACCCACGAGAAACAAATACAAGAGTGTGCCACCTCAGCCTTTTTTCCTTTCCAAATTTAGTGGGCGAGTTACTTGCCCTGTGGGTGAAATGAGAGGTGGTGTATCATGTGTTCCTAAAATTATCTGTATATTGAACTGCTTTGATTAGCACAATTAGGATTTTTTTAGTGAAGTGTTTTGGGCTAGACAAAACTTTAGTCCTTTCGTTAATGAAGGTCACTCCTTGTTTGTTATCCAAAGCAGTTCAAGTAGTTCAAAGGGGTAACTCTTTGTAGACATATATTTTGAAATGACTGGGGTCTGGAATATTGAAACTCATTTATTTCAGCTTTTGAATTATTTTTAATATTACCAAAGGGGTTTTTTGCACAAACTTTTCACTGGAACTTAATAAATTTAATATATGTCTTACATTTGCAATCCTACTCATCTTCACTTTTCCTAGTTGAATTACTGACATATTCTAATTTTCCTGCTGTGTTAGAGTACCTATTTTTATCTTGAGTACTGAATTCTTGTTTCTCTGAAGACGACAGTACCTTTTGAAGAGCACTCTAGTCTAATGCACATACCTCTGCCAGTCCACTTTATGCTGATCTCATTCTCATCTTTGTGCTACTCCATTTTATAATGTGAAGAAACTGCATGAAGAGCCTTTTCATTGTTCTTAGTCCTTGTGATAGTTTAAAAAAACCCACCAAGATCTAAATGTTCTTCCACAATTAAATCAAATAATCCAATAATAACTTTACAACTACATTAAAATAGTATTTGTGTCCTCCTGCTTACTTCATTGCTACAGCTTACTTTAAGGGACATGGTATCTTTTTTTCTCTCAGATTTTGGAAATGATTGCTCATTCTTAGAACTGGAAAATATACTTAGATGAGAAATAACAAAACCTGATGTGTTTGTTGAATGGGAAAAAAAAAAAAAACAACCCTGCAATTTTAAAGAAAAAAAAAGAAGCAAGCTTTCTATCTGACACTTCTTTTACATATGGACCTAATGAGTGATATTTCGTGGCAGAAATATGTCTATTGCAAGGACCCCCGCAGTAACTGGAGAGTGTAGAGAAATGCAGTCTAAGTAGATTTACTGTGATGATCTGGAAAGAGCTGTTGCCCGTGCTTCTAAATAACAGCAGCAGTGAGATGAGCTGTAATATTAACTTCATTGTGCCATTGTTTATCAAAACTGATACAATTTCATTTTGTAAACAGTCTGATTCCAGTGCAAAATTGAAATCTTGTTACTTGGAAAGTTCATCAGAATTGGCACATGTAGGGAGGGGAAATCTGGGACTAAATTTTCATGGTGTTTCGGGCAAAGGGGATTGGTGTGGGGTTCGGGTGGGGTGTTTTTGTTGTTTGGAGGTTTCTTGGTTTGTTGGTTTTTTGTTTGTTTCTCTTTTAATGTATGGGCTGCCACATGTTGAAGTGGTGTTACTCTTTTTGTGTTTGCAGGAGCTATCATCCTACCAAAGAACAAGGTGTTTGAGTTACAGGGAACATAAGATTCTTCCTCATTTTTTGTGGGCTTACACTTAGTAAATTTTTATAAAGTGCAGAATTTGTGAAACTAGATGTACGTTAGGATCTTCCCAGGCAAGAGTTAGCTGTCTGGTCCAACTATGCATGTATTTTCAAAATAATAGGTATCCCTGCGTTTCTTAAATATCTGACCAAGTCCTTGTTTTAATGGCTTGTATAGACTTGCAGGAAAAAAACTGGTGCACGGTTAATATGTGGAAGAGGGGCTGACGGTTTTGCCTTTTCCCATGACTTTTAGATACCTTGACAAGTGTAGATTTAGAGAGGTTCTTGAAGCCATTTTTAGATTCAAAGGAGAGCAGGGAAGATAGAGGGTAGCTGTTACATGCTTCAACTGAAAGTGTAAACTTAATTTTAAAAGACACTGTCCAAACAAATGACTTGTGGAGTATTAAAACAAATAAATGCAGAGCTTTTTTGATTCATCACAGCAGTATTGTTACTACACAAGGAATCCTCCATCTGAAGTTTCTGTTTTCATTCCCTCTGGAATGGGGGTGGGAGGGAACTGTTTCTGCAGTTCAGTTATTTTGAATTTTAAGGGCATAATTGTCTTAAGTGCGAAGTTTGAAATAAAAAAAATACAGGTATTTTTCCTGATTCCAGCACTTGTCGGTCTCTTGAAATTTCCTGTCTATTTTAATCTGTGCAAGATAGATCCCTGCTGGAGGTAGTGGTTAAAGTGAAACTGAATTTCAGTGGGGTTTTTTTCTTTGTAGGTTTTTTTTTTCTGTTCTGAGTTTTAATGTCAGATGTCACACACATAGTGTTTTCTGTTTCATGAAGACTCATCTATAGCTCTCTCTCCTTCCACTTCAGGCTTCTCTAGCTAAGACTGAGTTCCTGGAAATCCTGGTCAGAAAGTGATTAAACTTTGCCCACTTCAGGCTTTGTGTCTGTTATCCTTTCTTCAGCAGGAGTGTCTTTACAGTAGTGACATGCATTTGAAAAAATACAGTCATTGTAGCTGTTTACCTTCATAGCTGGCTTTAGTGCTTGTTGTCTTTTATAAAGACATTTTTTATACTGATGTAGTGGTTCTAATAGTTGTTAACTGCACATTCTCCTGCGTTTGTATATGGGAAAACTGTTAAAGGTTTTTGCTAGACGTGAAGTGAAAATTACTCCGTTCATTAGTGTTTCTTCTCTGAATGGTATTTTTTGTTTGTTTTTTTCCTAAAGGAACTCAGTGACTTAGCCCGTGATCCTCCAGCACAGTGTTCAGCAGGTCCCGTTGGAGATGACAGTAAGTAACTTTCAGCTTTATGTTTTGCTCTGCTAACTCAAAGCATATCATGCATAGATAATAATGCGAGTTTTTCTTTTGTAGTGTTTCATTGGCAAGCCACAATTATGGGACCTGTAAGTATTCTAATTCTTGTGATGTAATATTAAGTGAGTAGTTCTTATTGAGAAGAAAACTGAGGGGGGTTTGATTTACCTTTTTTTTTTTATTTCCCCTTATCTGACTTTAGTTCTAGAGGTGCTCCTTACAGTTACAGAAAATGAGGGAGAGGAAAAAATTATTTTCTTGTTGCATTGTTTTATGGGGGCATGCATTTCATTTCAGCTGAGGTGATCTCTAGAGTAATGTTAGATATTATCACTTCATATCTAGAAACTTTGTTTGCATTTAACTTTTCCCAGAGATTGAATTTCGTATGGGCTTTGTACTAGGAGGAGCAGGTCCTAATGTCAGGAATTAACTGGAATGTTTTTGTGTTGATCTTAAAGTAGGGAATCTTTATTTGGTCTCGTGTTGTAGGCTGAGATCATGAATACTAGAATGAATAGAAGGGGGAAAAATCACTTTGTGAGGTTTTAATTGTGACTGGAAGAAAAAAGTCTATGTTAAATGTTAAGTAAGCATCTGAAACTTGAATGTGACTTTTTTCCTCATTAAGAAAGGAAAATGTTTGCCTTTAATGAAAACAACCTGGAAACACTTGACATCTGGAGTTCCCACGGCTGGTTATCTGTATTGAAAAAAACCAAAACCTTGTATAACTTGCAAAGACAAATAGTGGATTCCAGTAGACCTGCAGCTACAATGTGATGCTTCTGGTGAGGCTACAAAGTAGGAGTTAAATATCAGTGATGCTGAATGGCCCTGACTTTATGTATAGCTACAAGTGTGTTATTAGGAGATCACTACGGAAAATGTGCTTATTAGAGGTTCACCTGCATGGAAGAATGTCTCTTCATCCCAAAGTATGTGGTCCTCATTGATTGTAACTAGGTACCTCAAAAAGATAAAATTATTCAATAGCTCTATTCATGCTTAAATGGCAAGCAGTGCCTTGCACCTAAGTAGGATGAATCTATGGCTGGTATCTGCACAGTCATGAGATATTAAACATCGGTTGAATTGAAATTGAGATTATTATTTTTAGTTTCCTGTTCTGGTTTAATAATGTACAGCTCCTTTTTTCCCATGTGGTTTTTGTGGTGTCAGAAGGTCTGTGTTCCTGTTTCCAGATTGGGTGATATCCCCACAGAAATGTCGTGTTAGTTGTTTTGGTGCTCCTGTGGTGTTGCCATTAATAATAGACAAGGATTGTAGAACCAATCATCTGATGTTCCACCTCTGCAATTGGATATTATACAGGCTGTGATTTTCTTAGATAAATGTAAGAGAGCTTGCGTTGGCTTAACACATTGTCAAAGGAGTTCATTTGCTAAAATGTATGCCCAGAATATGTGCAGTTCATGTGGTATCTGACCAAATACAAGAGGTTGCAGGTTGACCACTAGGTTTTCATCAGAGATTGGATAAGGGTATAACCTACATACTGGCAAGGTTTGAATCCCTTGTCTTGTGTTGCAGATTTTCATTGTCTGGTATTTAACTAAGATGTAGTTATTCCCTTATATTGGTGAAATGTTTTTGCAATTAATATGAGAATTCAATTTACCAATAATGCAGAAGTGTACTTTGTATGTCTCAAGTTCATTTTCCCTAGCCCTGAATCCAGAATTAAAAGCATAGTCGTCTTCAGGTTAAACAATGAAATTGTTAACTCTATTTCAGAAATTTAGTTGTAGTTTCAAGTAAAAACTTTTTGCTTCCTTATTCTTGTAGCTGGTCATATTCAGTCCCTATTTAGTTGCTGCATTTTTTGTCTGCTTTCATCTTTTTTACTTCCATATGTTGTTTTACTACTAATAGTTGACACCTGAATAAGTTATCTGAATAATTGTTTCCTTGGACCAAGGAAATGCAAAGTACCCTACCATACTAAATTACAGTGAATTTCTAATACAGAAAGGGAGGAAGAATTCACTCAAATCTTGGTTATTTTTTTGTCTGTTTGGTCATGCTGGTGGAGTGGTGAGGTTTTTTTGGGGTCTCTTTTACTCAAGGAACAAGAAGTTAGCTGTGTATTCGTAGGTTTTCTGAAGGGCTGAGCAATGCCTAAGCTAAGGGCTGAACTTAAGAGGAAATGGGAGTTCATGGCCACTCTAAACCTGGGTGGTCATAACAAATAAGCTCCGAACACAGAACTGGAGGGTTTTGAATCTGATTATAACATTATTTTGTTGAGCTGTCTCAGAAGCATTTCAATGCTTTTGCCAAGTAAACCTGAGTGGATTGTCAGAGAAGTTGGTTTTTATGAAGATTTACCTTGGAGACACGGAAAGTATGTGTTCTGTATCACTTACCTCAGGAAGTAGTAATTGAATTTTAGTTGTATCTCTCTTGTATTGGTGGATTAAACATTTCAGTTGTTTAAACACATTTCCTCTCCTTTTATTTATTTTAAAACAAGATCTTCAGTGATGTTTATTCCTAAGGATGATAACAGGAGAATTATTTGTTTGTTTTGACAGAACGACAGTCCATATCAGGGTGGTGTATTCTTCTTGACAATTCACTTTCCTACAGACTACCCATTCAAGCCACCTAAGGTAAGTATTGCCTTCTCATTTGTGAAATTAGTGCTTTTTAAAGAAGCAACTGCAGGACAGAAATTGTTGGCCTCTGTATTGTAATACTGTCAAGTTCTCACTTCTTTTCATGCATTCTTGTGGTATATTAGGTGGCTGGGTCTCATTCTGCCTACCACAAGAGTGAATATACTTTATGAGCAAATCCATGTGTGTGAATTCTGGATGTCTTGGAATGATATTTGTGTTTATTTTCGGTTTTCTTAATTGATAGGAAAACTCATTAGCTTTGTGTTACTATAATAGTATTCTTGCTGAGGAGACTGTCAAGTATTAGTGTAGCTGTTTGGATTGGTCTATAGGAATGTGACTCTGTGGGTAGGGATGAACTTGCTCAGTGCTTAAAATCAGTGAAGAGGTTATCTGTTAGAATTTGACAGTAATTGCAAAATATGCTCTTTTTTGGGTAGCTTTATCAGCCACTAGCTTTGTCTTCCAATTTTCAGTCAGTATGAAAGTGCACCTTTGGAGTGACGGCAATGTTTGAAGTTCCTTAGCTCTGTGACAGCAGTGTTACTGTGGTTCAGGCATTTCTGTTGAGTGTCTTCATCGTGCAGGCAGCTGTGATTAAAACACAGCCTCATACTTGCCCTCTCTCTGTTTGAAACAGTGCCTCGTAACGGGAGACTGAGATTTCTGCTTAATCTTTTTCTTCTAGAGTAGGCTGAATTGACTAAAAGCTTGACTGAGGAGAAAGGATGCAGTCATTCTCATCATAGACCAAAACACACTCTTTGTCTTTTTTTTTTGTTGCAGGTTGCATTTACAACAAGAATCTATCATCCAAATATTAACAGTAATGGCAGCATTTGTCTTGATATTCTCAGATCACAGTGGTCTCCTGCTTTAACTATTTCTAAAGGTAACTTGTGAAACAAAATTGTTTCCAACTTGTGTTGAATACTGTGCTTTTAGCTTTGATTGTCTTGTGTTCTTACACATCTCTTTGATTTCCCATACTCATTCAAGCCTGTGTTTTGCCAGTTTGATAATGATGCCTTACTGCATTTTTAATGGATATTTGTTTTTTCTAACACCTTCTGCTACATGGCTGTTTAAGGCCTTGTCTGGCCACTTGCTTCAGTATTCTTGGCAGAGTTTGCTAGCATGTTCCCAGAGGAATCTGCCAGCATTTTGATTGAAATAGACCTGTGGTGGTGTATTCCAGCTAAGGCCGAGAAACTGCTTGTTTGTAGCTGTGTAGATACAAATATGCATACTAAATTAAAGATGAATTTGAAGTCAGTTCTTAATAATGAACTTTGCATATTTTTTTGAGTCTGTCTAGAATTATATGCCAAGTTATATTGGCATATCTGTGGTAGATTAATGAAACTGTTATTGATGTATGTTGCTTTTTGCCACTGTGCACTGGCATTGTATTACATTACTTCATGGACTAAGCTTACTGATCCTATTTCAGGATAAATTGATGTTGTTTTGCAATAGAAGATTTTTAGCTCTCCTCATTTCACTCTCATAAATAACAGATAATTCTCAAATATTTTCAGGATGATCAAATTGTTCTGCCTCAAAGCCACTAGTCTCTGGCTTCAAAAGATCCATCAAAGTGCCCTTTTGTCTATAGAACTTGTAATTCCTGTCTGTCCAAGGAGTCAGTTTGTGATTTGAATGTGGACTCCCTGCATTTTAATGCCTTGCTATTTTCCTTTAAAGCTGCTGTGAGAGTAGAAGATGAAGTCTTCATAGTTGCCCACAACAGCGTTACTAATTTTTTTTTTTACAACATATGTGTAGTTTCATCAGTGCAGACCAGGGTATTATCTGATTGTAATGTTACCTTACATATGACAGATAAAGAAGTTAGTCTGATTTAGAAACAAAAAAAATTGTAAGATTTTCTAGTTTTAGTGGTGAAAACCATGGATATGCTGGTCATCAGAGTACATAATGTGCTTTTGTTGGCTACCGTGTTACATCATAGTGCAGGGGACAATAGCGCTGTTTTTGTGTGCTTACTGACAGCTGTAAGTATTGGGAAATAGGAAGCAAATAGTTCTTACAAACTTTTCCTTTATTCTAGGCTTTTTACTTCGAGTGAGTTACAAATTTATTTGGCTGCTTATCAGAAAAATACTTTTTAAGTTCTCCTCTGTGCCGACATTGTGCTTATGTAAAGATCTGTGTTTCGTTGTTTGAGATTGTCACTCCTGCTTTGCTATTGAGAATGCTTTTTTTTTTACAGTTCTCCTATCCATTTGTTCACTGTTATGTGATCCAAATCCAGATGACCCACTAGTGCCAGAGATTGCACGTATCTATAAAACAGACAGAGACAAGTAAGTAGAGAGTTGCACAAGACTAGTACTTTAACAGACTTTGTAAGAGTGCATTGTCAGACAGCAGCAGTGAGCCTTTTGTGAAAATCTGAGATGGGGACAACTTGTGTGTGAGAGAAGTGACTGTTCTTGGTAGTGCATAATTTAAAAAACAAAGGAGCTGAGCATCTTTGAAGTTGTGGGTGAAGGAGACTATCTTTTTCTCATGTGTGGAAGTATTTTACAGTATGTCTTGCCCAATTTTTGCTTACCATGCATAAACAGAGTGTAGTTAGATCTTCATAATGAAGAAAAGATAGCTTTGTTGTTTTGGTGCTTTCATTTGGCAGCAGCTTGGCCTATAATTTTCGTGCTCCCCTTGAAAACAGGCTGCGGAACTATTTTTTGCTATCTGTGTTGCAACAACTTTATTTTCCTTAGGTACTTTTAAAATTTTGCACAGATAGAATTATATGAAGTAGACTTTGTTTTTTTCACATATATGTTAATGCTAAATACATTTGTCCAATTAGGTACAATAGGTTAGCAAGAGAGTGGACAGAGAAATACGCTATGCTGTAGGGTAAGAATATCTGCACATTATGGTGCATTTAACAAATTGGAAATTTGTCAGCACTTGGGTGCTGCATGCTCTAAGCACTGGATTAACTAACAGATAATGGATGCACCAGTTACTGAACCTGGAAATTTAACAGCTTGATCTGTGATTAGTGTGTAATATATTGGCTAGTCACTGTTTCTCACAAATACTGCTCTTGCATGGCCCCAAAAGAAAAGTGAGTATGAAATAGAGTTCTGAGCCATCTTGTCAATTTGTTCGGGTAAGTATTTACCCAGATTTTGCCAGAATTTGGTTCAAAGTGATGCCCTGTAGTGAGATCTCATGCATAGGCACGGGTGAATTGAGACCATCCAAATTTCAACTTTTTCTTCATTTGGCAGTGTCTGTCTTCCGTCTATAAAGTAGGAAAATATAGGGCGATTATGTTCTGCCTGTATAGCTGAAAATTAACTTCTTACTGACAAGCATGGAGTTAAGTGTAAACTAATTGTCAGTTCAGTTCCTGTGGAAGTAGTGTACTCTAAATAGTCCTCTAATGTTCTTTAAAAAAATGGTTTAAGCAGTGTATTTACGTGGAAGGAGAGTATTAAGTGTGAAGAAATATTTAGTGGTTTTTTTTCTTTAAAATGGAAAATTTGATGTTCTGTATCCAATGATATTATTAACCAAATAATCTTTACTTATGGCATGTTATATACTGTAATCTCTACCTAAGAGCAATATTTAAACAAAATACTCCCCTTGCTTCTCCCATCCCAGATAGTCTTTATTCTTTCCCTTCCAGTCATTTTCTCACAACAGACTTTGGGTAAATTTGCTTGTCTTGAATTTCAAGTTTTTCCTATAAATGAGAGAATACCCTAATTTGTCTGGGGAGGGAATTGTTCAGTTTTTTCAGTTCAGGTATATCTTTTAGTACAGAAAGAGATGACTTGTGGTGTAAAGAGAATAGGGAGATCAGGGTAAAGTTATACTTAATCATAAGTTGTTTAGGATATTGTCATTTTCATGCTAACATTAAATGTTTTTATTTGCAGGTACAACAGAATATCTCGGGAATGGACTCAGAAGTATGCCATGTGATGCTACCTTAAAGTCAGAATAACCTGCATTATAGCTGGAATAAACTTTAAATTACTGTTCCTTTTTTGATTTTCTTATCCGGCTGCTCCCCTATCAGACCTCATCTTTTTTATTTTTTTGTTTACCTCCTTCCATTCATGCACATGCTCATCTGAGAAGACTTTAGTTCTTCCAGCTTTGGACAATAACTGCTTTTAGAATCTGTAAAGTAGTTACACAAGAACAATTGCCCAAGATTCAGAATTTTTTTTAATGGAGCATGTGTATTATGTGGCCAATGTCTTCATTCTAACTTGGTTATGAGATTAAAAACAAACATTCCTCACTGCTCTAACAGATACTGAAGATGTCACCTGATGGGGGGAGGGGAGATGGATGTTCAGTTTTCTCCCATCAAAGAAGTAATATTGCTGTAGCAACATCCATCTTGTTCCAAACCTTCCAGTGTTAGAGAACTGAGGTTTTATTATTTACTTCTGCTCATAACTGATGTGTCTGGAGAATTGGTACTGAATCTATAGCATCAGCAGAACAGAAAATGTGATGTATCTTATGCATGTCAATAAAGGAATGACCAGTTCTTGTTTTACAGAGAATGGAAATTGGAAGTCAAACATCCCTTGTATTCCAAAATAGGGTTTAAGAACATTTTTGTAATTCATTTAAATTTTGTTAGGAGGCTTGGAGCTATTAGTTAATCTGTCTTCCAAAACACTGTTTAATATAGCACTGAATAAATGATGCAAGTTGTCAATGGATGAGTGATCAACTAATAGCTCTACTAGTAATTGATTTATTTTCTTCAATAAAGTTGCATAAACCAATGAGTTAGCTGCCTGGATTAATCAATATGGGAAACAAAATCTTTTGTAAAAGCAAAGCTGGTTTTTGTATATACTGTTGGCATTTGCCTCATTGTTTAACATCAAATAATGATGTAAAGTTCAATAGAGTGAATCTTTTGCCATTTTCAGTTATAATGCTCAGTCTGTTGCAGGTTGACACATTGCTCGGCCTGATGTATGCAGAATTAATAAGCTAACATAGTAGTGTAGCCGTAGTAGTGTGCTACACTTGGTGCTGGGAGCCCAGCGTTCAAGGATGGACTTGGGACCCAGCAGATCTGAAGTGGTGTATTGTGGAGATACTTCCTGATGCACCCGTGTTTGCTGACTGAGAACCTTTTTCTTCACCTTGTACACTTGACAACTGAAAGATCTTAATGTGGGAGTAATGATGAGGCAAAAAAAATTATAAAATAAAGTACTGTTTTGATGTGGGAATTGTCATGAGGCTGTGTTGAAGTGACTTTACTATGTGGGATGTTCGTTACCATTGAAAAGGAGTTGTTCAGCCATGCTGCCATTTACGTTGATGACGATTTTAATGCAACAGACACTTTCTTCATGTCAGGTGACTAAACGTGAATAAAGACTCATTGCTATTGGATTTTTGTTCTACAAGAAACATTGTCTTGTGCCATTAGTTTATCTTTACAGCAAAAAGGGCATTATTAAACATCCTACTCTTCTCTTTCCTGCCCTCTTCTTTCATATTTTTCCTTGTTTAATTTTTTTGGTCTTCATTCTTAACATCCATAGCTTCATTTTCTCTGGTCTTGTACTATCACTTTATTGTGCATCTGTGACTTCTCACTGGCACCACTTTTGCACTGCTTATAGTTATGTACATTCTGATTCCTTGTCCCCACATGGATGTGGAAAGCTAGATGTAAAATAAATGTTAAACCTTAATTTTTATAAAAATTTGAATATGTAGTTTGGACATGGTTTGTTCTGGTTCTAAACTATGAAAGTGAACTTATTTTCAAGTCTAGTTGGCTTGAAATTTAGAAACCTGAGCTCTCTTTAGCAGCAGATGCCTCACTGAAGATATTCTGAAATTTGTTTATGAAGTTGCAGTTCATGCAGTATTTTTGCTAACCAGGGATTTTTGCTTACACCATATTGCTGGAAAATAGGAACGCAGCTGCCAGAAACATGACTGAGGTAAAAGTTTGTTTCTAAGCTTACAAATGTGCTGCTCTTTTTTTAATTTATTTTATAATTGTGTTAATTTGATGTTTATTACTTTGTCTTGTAGTCATAGCCCCTGAAATCACTTACAGGATCGATAAGGTGTTTTGTGAGATGTAAGGCACCAGGCTTTATAAAAGTCAAGGAGGGTCAGGGAGGGAGAAGATGGTAAAATATTACATGGAAGATGGAAATCTTGTTTGCACCAGTGCATGTTTGGTTTTTTGCACGTCGTTGTCCCTCTGTGATAATTTTCTGTAATTAGAAATCTGAGTATAGTTTGATGAAAGGAGGTTGAATTGTAGACATTGCATGTGCATGCTGAAGGTCATGCTGAGATTTAAAATCTTACCTCTGTGAAGTGGGAAGTGACAGGTGTTTTGTCCTTGGAGCAGTCTCAGTAGTGTCTAACGCAGGCTTCCTGCAGAAGTTATATTTGGGCTTGCTGTTCAAGCGGGGTGGGGGGGCAAGCAGAGGAGCTGGTAAACCCGAGCTGATAAGGAGATGATGAATTTTAAGACTTTTACCAAACAAAAAGATTCATTAGTGATTACCTCAATGAGTAATCTGTTTAGCAAAACCACAGTTTCAAAAGTACAGAGTGGATCTTGATTACTGCAGAACATACAGAAGGGGAAAAACTTTCAACTTGATGTGAAGCTGAAGGTTTCAGAAAAGTGAGTTGTCTTGACCTGCTCTGGTAAAAGGTTTATTTCAGGATAATGAATACCATAATAGCTTCACAACACAGGGGTCAGCTCCGTCCTAAAAAACTGATTAAGCAATATCCATCTCTCCCCCCACTCCTTTTTTTTTTTTTTTCAAATGGCTTTTATGTGAGAGTATCTATAGAAAACAAAGTGTCAAGCCAAGGCACTTAGATTTAACAGACATAAAACAAGGAAGAATTCCAGTGTTCTTTCTGGAATATTTTTTTTAAAGATTTCTTGCTGTGTTTAATTTAACAATTTAACAAGGGTTTGAATTTAACAACATTATCACAGCTTATTCAAATTTCACTTGAAAAACTTTGAGTGGTTTTAAGCACAAAAAAAGAGTTCAGGGTGCAGGAAGAACTGATTTGTAGTACTGGTTAGGGATTTTTTTTCCTTTCCCTATCTTCTGATGCCCACATCTTCTGTGTTGGTTGAAAAGATAAGTATAAAAACATTCTACTCAGTTGCCATAGTTTTCATACAAAGATTACAAATGCTTTTTCTGAAAAGTCTGGTTTTAAGCAGGGCACAAAAGCAAGCTTTTATTTTCCATGGGAGGCATGGAACTAGAGTCTGGCAAGTGATATAAAACAGCTAGTTAGTAGGTAGGTGCGCAGACGTACAGTACTGGTCCTGTTAGATCGGATGGTTGCGTAGTTGGCACTCAGCTGAAGATTTCTTGCTGTGTTTATTGCTGTCCAAAAAAGTTTTAAAATCAGTTGTTCCTTGATTTGTGTGTAGTTTTTTTGTGGAAATGAGGCTAAGACAACCAACTCTGTTAAATTAAACAAATCAGTACTTGAACAATGGAATGAGATAAATAATCCATGATCAACAGAAGATCTTAATGTAGAAAGGTTATTTTACTAGAATATATTGATTCCTTCAACCTGGGGGGAAAAGAAAAGGCTGCTCATGGGATTAATTTGCTTTGTGCTCTGGTTTGTTGGTGTCATTGAATGGATAGTATTTTACCCCAATGCCTTCAATATAAATATAAAATAGGCGTAAATTGAAGAACTGTTGGATTCAGATCCTGATAGGCAATTGTTGCATATTTAAAAATGTAGTTGTAATTATGGCTGAGATATTTTCAGTATATGGCTGAGGGCTTAATATATTTGCAACAGTATAGAGAAAGCATAGGAACACAGGAAACAAAACTGGATAAATACACAATGTAAATATAAGCTGCCTGCATTAGTGTGAACTGAAAATGTGTTGCTGTCAATTCATGCAGTCCAGTGTGAAATGAGCTGGTTTCAAAATAATCTGGAATAAGATAGTTGATAAATTGTAATTTTAAGTGTCTAGGTTAGCCTGACAGAGAATAGCAGTTCAGAGTGCAGACAGACGAGCTCTTGCAGGTGGGTATAGAACAGTTCCTAAATCGGTGTTTGTGATTGTTCGGCTGGAGCCCATAAACTGACTTAGCATTCTTGGTCAATGCAGCAGTGAATTCTGCACTAACTTTGGTCTCCTGTACATTTAAAAGCAAACACTAAAGTGTTCTGCACGGGTAGTTGAAGGTTGTCAGCTTATTGTTTTTTGTACTGCGGGGGTTTGTTTAATGTCAGTCAGTTGTGAGGGAGAGTTCAGTAGCTTCTAGGTAAGCAGCAGTAACTGCTTTAACTATTTCTAGAACAGCTGTCCTGTCTCAGTAGGTTAGAAGAGGTGACAGGCATAATCTTTACAGTGATAGGTGCCAGAAATGAAACAGTGAATTTGACAAGACAGCTCTGTGTAAAGTAATACTTGAAAATTTCTCTGGGAAACAGGCTTGTTTGCCCAAAATAGCCTTCACGGTGAAAGTTTTTAGTTTGGAACAGGAGAAACCATCAGACATACAGTGTTGATCAGAAAATGTTTTTTTATCAGCTTTTAATACTGATCTTTGATCTGGGGTTGTACCTGTGCTCTGGAAGAATAAGCTGCTCTCCTGCTCTCTTTAAATGGCTGCTGGTGAGATTGTTTCCCCTTCAGGAGCTTCCAGCAGAAATACTCGAGATCTGTACCTGAGAATCCTAGTTTTTGCAAATCATCTAGATAATTCTAACTTTTGCCTTAACTTCATTAATCTTTGTATTAACTCTACCTTGTCCCATCACAGATTTAATGTGTACAGAGTAGGATCAGTTGCTTAGAAGATGGTGATACAACTTCGTTTCCATGAGAGGAATGCTAGCTGGGCAGCTGGCTTTGCTCCAGCTGCTTTGGCATACTAGGATTGTGGAGACAGAATTTGGAAATGCCTTTACCTTTATCTGGGATGGGAATTTTGACTCATTTAGTCTTAGATGTGGTGTCCTGTTTGATTAGAGGGAACGCACAACTTCAGCTGTTTCCTGTGTTTTGAAGAGCTGCCTAACTGGTGATGTTCTTGTCTTAGAAAACATTGGTAGACTCTGAATATGGTAATTTCATCTGTGCTGAGGAAAAGAGAAGCCTGTGCTTGTCAAGCCTCTTGGTTTCTTCCCCTCTGGCCAGGTACCTCAGCACTTCTTACCTCCCAGTCTTTGATGCAAGTCAAAAAGGAAACTGTTCAGTCATGAGGCCTGGGGGTTTTTTTTGGTTGGGTTTGTTTCAGTTTTGTTTTGTGGGGTGTTGGGTTTTTTTGGGAATGTTCTGGAACACAACTTTCTTTTCAACATGCAGCTCTGATCCTCTTGATGTCTAAGTGAGGAACTGCAGTTTGCAACCTTATATACAGAACTTATGTGAATCTATAACCCCTTCCTCCTGGCAAATTTGTGAAGGTAAACAGTGAAGATGTGTCATATCTTTGGCAAAGACCACTGCTGAGTGTGAAGCTGTTAATTATTTGGGGAAGGATACTGTTGCTAAAACAAGGTTTACAGATTATTTGCCATGATATTAATCCTGCTCTGACAGTGAATGGTGAAAACTTAATTCACAGGTATCTTAGTAATTGAAGGATCTATTCAATATAAACATTATTTTATACTTTCTCCTATGCAAGGCTTGGAATGTTCTTACTGGAGTAAGAGGTCCAGATCTCTTCATAAGGTACTAGATTTTGTGTCTGTACTGAAAAGATCACTGAGGAAGGGATCACCGTTAGTGATTGCAGGAGTTCTCAGGTAACGAACTTAGTGGAGAACAAAATGACTTCTGGAATATGGCACTGATGCCTTTATAGATTAACACTGACTGGAGAATTGAATTTAGTATTTGGGACTGGGTGGTGTTCCACCTCTGCTTCTGTGCAAAGTCCCTTAAAGTATTGCACCTCTTAAGCATATCTGTCTGGTCTAAGCTCAGTACCAAGGTGTCAGAGGCCAAATGCAGTTAGTGAGTCTAAGCAGCATAAGAGGTAGAATTTTCTTGGGTAAATGAATTGTAACCTTCTGATTCTATTGATTGACTGTACTAACTGCTGTTAATGTTTTTACAGTTCGAGGTGTATTTCATAAGGATATCTCTTAAGTCATGTTTACATAGGGATTTATGTTTCCTGAGGATCCATTCCAAATTCATTTAAAGCAGCACTTCACCGTATCATCACACCATCGCAAGTAATTGGATTATGGAGGAGGTAGGTAGATGGCTGCTACTTAGCTGGCTTTTTTCCTTTCCTACTTCGTATGTGCTACACTTCACACTCAATTACTGTTTTGGTGCAAAGGATGTGAATTTTCATAGCCTTAACTATTTACTTACAAACTGGGAAAGAAGTAAAAAAGCATTCTGTTTGGATTAACCATAAATTATATGAGAAAACTCAAGCTTTAAGAAAATGCAGGTAACCCTGAAACATATTTTTGCACATAATATTCTTTCCAATAGTGATAGGATTGATGTAGAAAAACATTCCAGCTTTTCAGAATAGAAACATGAAAAGACAGGTTTGTGGGAAAACACTGACCAGTTACCTTAAAAGTTTTGGGTGTAAAACTTTTTTTTTTTGCGTGACTGATGTGGCATCTTACTGTCTACATATGCATTATGCTGTGCTTTATGGAGGGTGGGAGGGGAGAAAAAAAGGAAGATGAGAAGTTGCCATTTGTTGTTTATCTTAAGCTGGATCATCTCTGGTTCCCAGGGCTGGCGACCTGATAGAGAAAGGGGTTGTAATTGACCAATCAGCCCTTCTAAGCTTGTTTTCCTTCCCACAGCCACCCTTCTGAGACCTAAACTCCTTTTTGCCACATACACCTGCCCTGCTAGATAGGGTTTCTCTTTGCTGCCTCCCCTGATCTGATGGGGAATGTCTTTCTCGTAACTTAGCTAGGCAGTGGTTGGGGACTCTTTGAGCACTTCCAATTTATGAGCCACTATTTAATATAGTTGGCTAGGGCAAGTAATGCCTCTTGAGGTGCCAAGTATGAAGGGGAAGGGGTAATAGAAAATAATCTTTTTACTCTATCAATTGCTGCAGTCATTCCATTTGGGAAGAGAGCTTGTAAAAATACTGAAAAATGGGTTAAGCCACTTAAGTTTTTAGGTTAGATGTGTACAGGCAAAACAACTGCCGTATATTAAGATTAGAAATTTAGAGTGCAGATATGCAGAGACAAAGAACAAAGGGGAAGAACTCAATGTTTTAAGTTTCACTGAGGTTTTTAAAGAGAAGTTACTATGAAGCATATACTGACATATACATCATGGATAATTTAGGGTGTGGACAGAGGAGAGGGCAGCCAGCAGTACCTTTTGAGCCAGCTGCAGCAGACTGATAAGCTCTTCTAGAAGAGTTCTGCCAGGAGGAAGTAGCAGTAATCATAGTTGGTGGTTACAAGATTATGGGTCATTTACGGGAAGCTGGAGGGATAAACAGCGGATCAGCATCCTTGGTAATAAGAACACAACAAAAGAGGTCCTGAAAAAACTCCAAACTACCACCAAGATGTTCACTAAACAATGACTCTTTCCCGTTATGCAGTGGCTTTAAGCTGTCCACTGCTAACTGTCAAAGCAGGAGGAGGCAGAAGAAGCTTAGTTGTAGTCTTCTCCAAGTAAACTTTCATATCTGAGACCAGGTATGGAGGATTCCCAAGAGAATATTGTGGAAAAATCGTTGCTTGTCAACTTGCTAGACCTATTAAGTACTTCATTAGACTGAATTGCCTGAAGTTCTTTTAAAAGAATTTTAAGAATATTTTTGGTGTGATTGAAATTACTTAGGGCATAGTTCCAGGCCTTTAAAACTGTATTTGTCAATATGACCACTGCCGATAAACTGTATTAAAAAAATGCTGAGAGAATCAACATAATAGAACATTTATTGACAGAGAAGTACTCATGATGATTCTGCATCTTGAACTCTGTAAGTGCTTAATAACATTCTGGAGTCATGACAGCTTCCTGTGATGAAGAAACCCTTTTAACAGAGAGCCATACTGGGTGCTGGTTATTTTGCTAGTATGTAAAAAGTGCCAAAAACTTGGGTGGCTGTTCACTCTTCAACTCACTAATTAAAACTTTAAATACCTTCAGAATATTGTGGCACTTCTGTGAAATGTTCTATGGACAACAAAATGTATAATGAGTATTTTATACAAAGGTTTAATTAATTTTTTTTTCCTTTCATTACATCTACAGCAGTTTAGACTATCTATTTAGAAGATCTCTGCACTTGCTGAGACAATCTTGGAGGATTCCAGACATTGATCTCTTGTGGGTTTTTAGAACCTTTCTTACAGGCCATTGCCTTTGTGCTTATCTACAGTCCTAGTGGTGAGAAAAAAAGAGGTCTTCCATGGAACTGTGACACTTGTAGCAGTAATCAAAGATGTAGGCACTAATTTGAGCAGCAGATTATTTGTATCCACTGGGCTGAGAATTTAGGTGTAAACAACATGAGTGTAAGCAGTTATCTTAACATACTTCCTGAGGAGTTTGGGGCCCTCCTTTCAACAACAACGGAACTGAAGAGACAAAGTTCTTTTCAAATCCCTAAGGCTCTTTATGTTTCTAGCCACAAAACTACTGCCTGCCTTCCCTTCTTCCAATGCAGATAACAGAATATTAAAATTTTGACTAGTACCAAAACAAGAAAATTGTAGTTGGTATGACGACACGAGGAAATGGAATGAAGGTGTGTCAGGGAAGTTCATGTTGGAAGTTAGGAAAGGTTTCTCACTGAGAGCGTGGTTGGCCACTGGAACAGGCTCCCCAGGGAAGTGGTTCACAACACCAAGCCTGTTGGAGTTCAAAGAGCATCTGGGTGGTAGTCATACGGTTTAGTTTTATTTAGTCCTGCAAGGAGCAGGAAGTTGGACTTTTGATGATCCTTATAGGTCCTTTCCAATTTGAGATAGTCCCTGATCCTTTTAGTACTCTTTCTATACCGCAGTAGTCTTTTTGTTGCAATGTGAATCAAGCACATAATGCCTTTTCTTTTCGTCGTTGTTTTTTTTTTATAGCTGGGTGTAAGTACAAAGAAGAATTTTGAGTGCTGTTTATGCACGAAGTCATTTGGGGAAAAAAACAGAGCCCATATTAAGAAAAGGTCTGTTTCATGAACGTGAATAAGTCAATTCCTGTAACTCTTACTCCTGAGACATTTGTACCAGTGCAGTGAGTGATGTGGTATGTAGCATCCTGGACCTCATTAGGATGTAGTTCTGTTAAGTAAGGGGTTTGCACTGGAATCATTCAGACTGGACAAGTGAATATTTTTTCTTATGTAGGCAGGCTCTTGGCTTATACTGTTGCATAAGTGGGGCTTGAGTCGATTCACTGAGGACTTCATTGATTAAGAATTCTGGAAATTCTTATAGGTGATTAAATAATCATTAATCTTTCAAGAGGGGAAAAAAAGTCTCTCCTAAGTAGCCACAGTTTTATTTTGAATGTTCCCTGGTGCTTGCATTTGAGTCACTTTTTCAGGAATGAATGGACAGGGTTTGTCATAGTGCTGAAGTCAGGTTCATTATCCCCACTGAAGGTCTGAGAAACAGAGGTCCTAACCTGTCCCAGTGGTTTGTCTGCAGTCATTTGAGTTAGAAAAAGAAATGCAGCTCCCAGCTGTTTCAGGAACTCCAAATCCATTTGCATTTACTCATCCAACTGATCCAGTATAAACCTTTGTTGACATTCTCTTAATAGTCACCTGCACAGAAAGCATTCACTAAAACAGTAGGCTGTGTGTATGTTTCATATTTAGTTTGCTCTATGTGGTATGTCCTGCACTCAGCTGGTAAAGTGCCAAGTACACAGGTTCAGTGAAGCCTCTCAGACTTCCATCATGGGAGAAACCATGTGTTTCCTGTGATAGCCACATTTTGAGCAGCTGCATTTTAGGCATTTAGGGACAAGTTGTACAGTGTATTGTGTTCATATATTGCAGACTGATGACTGTCTAGCTTTGGACCTTTAAGAAAAGTTAAGCAAGTTTTTCAGGGTGTCTGCATATGTACTACTGATTTTCTGTAAGTGCCAGAGAATTGGTTTTGGCTCTCCGTATGTTTTAAACAAGACATAATGAGAGTTGTTGGGAAGCTTGGACAGCACCATACCTAGTCAGTGGGCAGTGACTGCTGCTCATGAAATGATAAATGACAATGGTCAGCGTTATGTAATCTTATAAATAGATTAGGATTGTTTCAAAATTGTTTATAAAATGAAGAGAATAAAAGCTGTGGAAATTCCACCTTCTAAAGAACCTGTCTTTAGAAATCTGGCCATGCTGCCTAAAGATCCTTAGACTTTTTGTGTCTGTGCTGTAGAAGGTAGTGACCTGAAACCTAAATCCTGTGTTTTGAGCCCATCTCAAAGCACGATGTTATGTGGAGATACTGAGTACAAGCTTTTGGTCCAGCATACCTGATGAAATTTATGGTTATACTCAAGGTATCACCTGTCTTTGTGCTTATGCAATTTGAAAATTATTATGTATATTTTGCCTTTTCCCTTCCATTACAGCATTTGCCCGCAGCATTAGCTTCCTTTCCACATACTTAATTACTTGTGATTGCTAGTGTTGAGCAATTTTGTTTGCTAAGGAAATCCCCTTGCAATGACCTACAGACTTCACCATAACTATGAAAGAAACTTAGATCATCACTTTGTATTTTGCTCATGATAACCTAATAAAACATTCTCTTCTAGTGATGTATGAATAGTGTCCTCATCTAAAAGCAATCTTATTTCCTTATTTTTAACATCCTTTTGTATTAGATTCAAGATAAATACAGATAACGTCCTTTACAAATCCATAGCTGGAGAGCTCCCTGCATGATACTGCCTTTACCCCAGCCCTGGGAGTAACTGTTTTGCACAGTGGTTCTGTTTTGCAGAGGCAGTCAGGAAACAGAGGTCAGGTGTTATGTTGTGGGGCTTTCGTGGATGGATATGCTGTGCTGTCTGAAGGTATGCGCAGCCCCACAAATACCAGTCCAGTTTTACACCAGTACTTATCCAACAAGTCTGCATTAATATTTCTGCATCTAGATGAAATTCCTCAAGGTAGAAGATCCTTTAGTTGCTTTGAATCTTTGACAAAGGGTCTGTGGTGGTGGTATCCTCAGCAGTGCATAGTTACCAAAAGAGATAGCATGCCCTGATGTGGACTGGTGTGAACACAAGTCCTGTTTTGCTTCAGAGGTGTTTGCCTTCAGGAGAAGAATGGTACAGGGTAGACAGGTGGGGGCAGTAATATCTTGAAGTACTGCACCCAGATCTGCAAGAACCTGTTTGTTTAAAACCTTTGCATGAACTCCTTGAACATGAATTCGAAAGAGAAAACAGCAGCAGCCTGTTGTGATGATAGAGATTGCATAGCAATTGGAAACAAAAGACTTTTGAATTAACATGGCAGAATTTGGGCAGCTTCAACAGAACTACTCTGAATTTATACTAATAGAGGCAAAGGCATGGGTTTGGCCTTCAGCTTTTTGTCTTAGCTGATAAAGAATATCTGTTTGCCTTACTGTAAAGTAAGAATTGTAGTAAAAAAGCATACAAAAGATCTTGCTATGTGTCTTTAAGATTTAAAAAAATAAAACCGCAGTTTTTAAAACTCTTGTATCTTTAAACAGCGAAAATGTCATTTGTTTAAAAATACTCTCAAAGAAAAAACAAACCCTAAAACTGGGACATGAAAATGAGACATGATTTAACTTAATTATAAGCCTTGAACAAGGAAACAGCATGTTCTCAGAATACTTAATTACAGTATTGTTTTTAGGTCGAGGGTTTTTTTTGTGTGTGTGTTGCTCCAGTCAGTTTTCAGCAGAAAGCATAAATGGCAAAGAAAACACGGAAGTACAGTAAACATCTTGAATAGCAGTTTCCTTCTTACTGGGAAGCTATCACATGACTTGCTGAAAAAAATTTATTAAAAAGAACCCCAGCTTGCCATTGTTCTTTGGTAGCATTAAAACTTAATTCTCTGTAAATCTGCTTCTTGAGAAATAATATCCTATAAGATCTCTCAAGCAATACTAGTGTTTAAATGCTTTTAGTGTTGTGTGAGTGAATTTGAGGAAAATACACAAAAATGTTTACCCTGGAAACATTATTCATTGACAGATGAGGGCAGAAACAGATCAAAGCTTTCTACTATTAATGTATAATCATTTTATAGTCTGCACTATTAAAGGTGACAAGATACTAATTTTGACAGAATTCTACAGGATGGAAGCCAGTTGGGGTAATTCAGTCTAGGATGATAGTCTCTATTTTTTTTTTTGCCAATCTCACTAAAAGATGGCTGGGAGTTGAACTGAAATGGAACCTGCATTTCAGTTAGTCAGTATATTGAATGTGGGTTATTCAGTCTTAAAAACACACAGTAACTGTTCTAACAGCTAAATTTCTGCACAGACTTCTGCTGCTAAACAGCATGGGTCCCCTCTATCCCTTTTTGACACTGGTAGCAGAAATTTTTGAGAGAAAAAAAGATCAGCTACTTGTTTTTCTTTGGACCAGTATTTCTCAGAACTGTGCCCCTCTCTGTGCTCTCACAGGTGAAAAAATCGCCTGTGGTTATATTGTGTATTTTTTCTTCATATTGTAGATGAATGGAAGGACTGGTATTTTTATGTTGTATTGAAATGAAGGGTTGTCAGCTCAAAAGGATTTGTATCGAAAATATAAAGGCATGTTGGCCATGTTCAGTCATGCCTTAAAGGCAAATCTAGGGTAGATTCTTATGGTATGCTGAATTAGGTGTGTGAAAGCCAGAAGCTAAAGCAAAACTCTGGTATCCCTGTTCTTGTCTGCAGTTCACTCTTGCACTCTATGCTGCATACCAGGAACAGCAGCATGCTTTTGTGTAAGTCACACTTTTTTCTTACATGATTTGGTGTACAAGTTGTATATATGTTGTTAAAGTAACTAACTTTTTAGCATCCCAATGCTTTACGTATTCTTTCCTCCTCTAAGCTTAGAGTTTATAATTATAGGCAATAAGAAACATGAGAAGTGGCAAAACTGAATGAAGTCCTGCAGTTAACTGGGATTTCTCTAAATGCTATTGCTTGGTTGCATTTCTATGCAGAATCTTGTGTAGGCACCTACATGCAGTCAGTAGTTTGCTTTCTTTCTATGTACAGTGACCTGACTCTTTAATTAAAAGAGAAAGTTATGTAATAACAGGATGGTAAGTGGCACTAATAGTACCATTACTTCTTTAAAGAAACTTGCAGAGTTTTCTGTTTTTTAAGCATATTTCACCTTCTCACATAAGTGTATTCCAAGGCCGTATATTACCTTCTTGACCAGGAATCTGACCTGGTTCATAAATTAAGTAAAAATTTCACGAATCCAAATGGAATATTAATCAATTATGCTTGAAGAATAAACAAGAAACCTCATCACAAGAAAAGAAAGCCCCAACCTAAAAATGAAAAAAAAAAAAATCACCTCAACCCCATCTCAAAATTCTACAGAACAGCCCATGGCTGCTGACATGAGCATTGTAATGTCATATTGAGCTGTGCGAGGAGGGGAACAAAATCGTGCGTATCCACAGAGAAGCAAACTGGCTGCTTCCTAAAGCTGTCTCGGCCGAGCTGGCAGGCAGGGTTGTTCCTGGATCACGTTCTCGGACGCTGCTCTGTGCCGGCACGGCGGCCCCGGGGGCAGCGGTGTGTTGCAGGTGCCGCTCGGCGCGGCCGCGGCCGTGCCAGGCTCGGGGAGGCGGCCCGGGCCCGTCTGCTCGGGGCTCACAGCGGGAACCAGGCCGGCTGCTGCACCTGAGCACCGGACCAGGCCACCCGCTGCCTTCTGCTCCTGCCGCCGAGCCGCCTGAAAGCTTACTGCCTGAATTCCTGGTGTCGGGCTGTGAAGGGGGGGCTTAAACTAGCGAGGGCAAGCAGCGAAGCTACAGCGCGATGCGGGAACCGCGCTCGTGTTTCTCCGGAGCTGAGCGCTCCGTCCCCTCGCAGGTTTCCTAACAAAGCCCACAGCGACAGCGCTGCTCCGGGGTGCTCACGGCGCTTTAGGTGTGACTGTAGGGCGGAGCGGAGGGGGACGGCCGGGGCCGTGCGAGCCGAGCCCGCGGCACTGCGGGGGCACTGCGGGGGCCCCGCTGCGCCGCCCTCACGGCTCTTCCTCTTCTTTTCTCTTCTCCTCCGGGAGGTCCGCACCCGTGTCGCAGCCCCTGTCAGCAGCGTCCCGCTGTGCCTCTCCACGGGAGGAAAAAACCAAAAAGCTCAAGGGAAACGCGCAGTTTCTGCGGCGTGCGGGGCAGGCGGCTGCGGGCGGCAGGACAGCGTTCCCGGCGGGCAGGGCCGGCCCTCGGCACCGGCCTCCCGCCGTNGGAGGGGTTGGGGCTGCAGGGCCCGGGGTCCGGATGGGGTCGGGGAGGGAAAGGGAAGGCCGTGGTTTGGACACGGAGCCAAGGTGCTGACACCAGAGACGTGCAGTGTCCCCACGGCACGTAAGTCATGTTCACCTGCAGTGTTGCCTCCGAAGAATGGAAAGCTAAACCCACCCTGCTGTAGTTTGACTCGTTGATGCAAGAAGTGTAGGGACTTCAGGCATTTTAGCCCATTAAAAAGCCCTTTTAATACTTGCAGAGTATATCATAACAATTGGGATTATATGCTCCCGTACTGCCTAAGGCAAGTGTATTCTGAAACACAAGAACAAAACTGTTAAAGATTAATCCCTGCCTTAACAGTTTGAAGAAACTTTCCTGCTTCGGGTTACCATTGTCTCTCTGGTTTTTAGATTCATGAAAACATAGCGACCACTTTGCTGGACAAATTACCAAAACTGCGGATTGGTAGCAAAGTACCGTGGTAGCAGCATGAGGTGCTTGTGACTCAGGCCTGACAAGAAACGTGGCACTAGCTGGGTCATTGTTGAAATGAAGTGCCTTTTTAAAAGGAAACATGGAATGTAAAACGTGTACCTGGAACAAAGGAGAGAAATAGAGTGAAGTTAACAAATTTATCTATAAAACTGATAAACACAGTTGTATACTAAAAAACATGAAGTATTGTTGTACAGTGGGCATGTCATATTATCACTTCTTTTACTGTGGGCCCAATGTTGCAGTTCTTTTGCAGCATATATTTTAAAAATGCATTCTGGATGTGCATGCATTTTGTATTTTCTATTCCTTATTTTTTTTCCTTCAGCCCTGCTCTGACTAAAGTTAGAGAGGTAAAAGGAGAAAGTGACACCACTTTGGGCAGGATAATTTTAGCATTATTCTGTGTTGGCATAGGCTGGGAATCCCAGTACTAATAATAGATTTCAAAGAGTGTTATTGCCAGATAAAAGAAATAATCAACACTGGAAAAGTAAATACACTCAGAGGGGATAGGCAGAGCCATGAGGCTCTGTTGCTTCAACATCTGTGTGCTAAGTGACGTGATACCTTGGATATACGCAATTAAGGTTTGAAAAGGGCTTTTTTAAAGTTTTCAAATGCGCAGTGGGCAGGTAGACTTTGTGTGCAGGAAGAGTGAAGGGAACTGTGCCAATTTCTGCGATGCAAATGTGCACAAGGAAAACTGAACTTTACCTGGGATATGTGGTTGTGCTGGGAGGTGTTGCTGTAAGAACTGTGAATAATCATCCGGGAGAAACTGTGACCAATGCACTGACTAATGCCTGCAAGATAATGACGTAATGAAAGACTCACATTTAACTGCTCACATTAAGTACACTTACAAAGCAAGAAGATATGATTGCTAATGTAGCTGCATTGCTGTAAGCTGACTTGTAACTTTAGTCATTTTGAACAGCAGTATATTTGGAAATGAGGCTGCGATCATGAACTCTCATGTGCCTGGGCAGAATCTCAAGCCTGCACAGAGGCATGAAAGCTTAGTCAGCCAGCTGGCCAGCAGCAGGGTCTTGCTAATAGGTAGGTGGTGTTTGGCCAATTAAATTGATCATGGTTGTGGTCACTTAGAACATGTTTATGTGAATACCAGTAAGGACTTGCTCCAGACCTGCTGGTATGGCCCTGTGTAAACCTGCTGTGGACTGGAATCTGTTGCTTAGTTGATGGTGTTAGTAGGCTCTGCTGAGGCACTGAGTAACCAAAGTACTTCACTAGTGTGGTTGCTCGACCCGTGGGCTGGACCCAACTGGTGTCTGGCTAGTTCCAAGCTCAGAATGAGCTGACTTGTTTCTCTGTATAGGTGTGTGCTGGTAACTAACTCAAGGTCAGCTGAAGCCCATTCTCTCTCAGTTTAGCGAGAAACAAGCGTTCACACTATTTGCACCAAAACTAAGCTGTTTTAAAATCACATTTTTGCTTAAAGGATAGAATATAGCCCATACCAAAACACAGAAGCAACCTCAGCAGATTTGAAATCTATCACAGATGTTGTTTAATGCACTCAATCCCTGCCCACCATCGTTGTAGCATTCTGTAAAGCAGTAAATCTGGGTTGTTTGAAGGGAGTCAGTGACATCAGTCATCATTGCAGTGTGTGGCCTCATGCTGCAAAGGGAGGCTCAGCTGTTTGTCCTGAGGTTTCTTCACTGCAGTGAATGTGACCAAAGGTTTTCAAATGCAACTGACTAAAATCATGTTTCTATTTATACAAAAGCATGCACACTGCCCTAATTTTAGAGGCACAGAGCACTGGTCCATTTCTTCAGAGTTCATTATCTCTGAAAATCAGCCCTTTTTTGGGGTTTTGTCAAGTGTAGAATTCGGAGGTTTATTACAGGTGCCTAACTACAAAAGTTTTCATCTTGAGTATTTTTTTTTCATTTGCTCCTTTTGCTCCTTGCCATGGAATATAGGATTTTTATTCATCCTGCAGAAGATGTCACTAGACCAGCAACCCAGAAGGTTGCTGCTTGTAATCAAAAGTGAAGATTGGTCTGAAAAGCTATACCAGGAAATAGTGCAAACAAAACCATTCTGGATAGCAGGTCCCATCTGTGCAGTGACCTAGTGAAATCTCCGTGTTTTTCTGTGTGATTTGCAAATGGCAAATAGCACTGCATCCTTTGCTTCTGTATCCATGGAATTTTTAATGAGTTAGCAACCCAAAAATTTAAAGCAAAATTTGGCAGGGCCTACTCCAGCAATGTAGCTTAGTGTGCATCTCACAAATGAGGGGAAGGAGGGCAGCAAGGGTAAGCTGCTGGATATTAAGCCTGCAAAACATGGCTTAGGTTGCAAGAGTAGGCTGCAAGCAATTTATTTATCAGTATGTGCTTCATTTCAAATTTAGGTCGATGCACAAACTGTTTTTGCAGAGGGATGCTGTAGAGGATTGCGTGTCTGTAGCCTTACTTTAATCTGCCGTGTAGGCCATGCACTTGAATTGAAAAACATCTCTCTGACACAGAGGTTTCATTACTCATCTCTCTGTATCCTCTTAGCATTGGTTTTAGAGATATCTTTACTTGGACTCCTAAAATATACATTGAATGAAGACATCTTTCTGAATGCACCAAATGCGCGTATCTTAGAAAATGCACTTGGGGAAGATACTTGTGAATTTCCTACCAAAGTATTATTTTCTTCCATGTTCAACCAATGTACTTCAAATGCTGGATTAACCATGATAAAAGCAGGAGATAATAACATTTTAATAACATTTCATTAGGACTCTGTAGCTCTTACTACTATTTACATGTAAAATTTAAAAAGACATGAGAAATGCACATAAAGCAGGGTAGTAGTCACTTGAATAAAGTTAGTGCAAAGCTTGGCCATGAGTGCACATATTTTACAATCTTGCAGCGAATCTATTGCTAACCCTACAGCTCTTGAAAAAGATTTGCTGAAACCATTTTGTCTGAAGATTTTGCTTTTAAGCACTGTCAGTGTAGTACTTTCTTTCTGGCACAATTCTGGTAAGCAATATGTATCCATAGGTAACTTGCACATTTAATCTGTCTGCTACAAGTAGTCATCCTCTGCCATGTACGGTCCAAGTTCTCCATGATGCCATTTCTTGCTGGCAGGTAACTCCTGTAAAATTTCAGTGCTGATGAATATGAGTATTGCAGCTGCATTTTCTTATCTGTCAACCTTTGCATTCATACATAAGGCTGTTTTGTCTTATTAGCTGTCACTTTGATTTGTAAAGAACTACTGTGAGGGGTCTGTAACTGTGATGCTGCTAGAGGGGCTGGATAACACCGCATTTTCTAGCCCATTAGACATGGGCCAACAAGGGCATGCACTTAATGCAGAAGATTACAGTGGTCCTGGTCATACTTGGATATTAAAATATATTTGAAGAGACAAAAATTTACATATCTCAGCTGATAGTTCTGCATTTCTGGTAAGTAATGTATAGTTTTTGTAGCTTGTTCTGCATTTTCATAAAATATGCTGTTGTGTATTTTCTGACACTTCATTGTAACTTAGATTTTTCAGAGCAATCAGGTAACAGTTCCATTGAGTATTGTATGGTTGTATCAGGTTAAATGGCATTCATTGATGAAATAGTTGATGAATATATTATTTTCCATTGAAATATAGGTGTTCTGCTGAACTGTGGGAACATATGTAGAAGCGTTCAAAAAGCTTAGTGAAACTTAGGATAAATACAAAAGGGAACTTAAGCTTTTCTTTCAAAAGCTTGTGATGTTAAAGTAGATAAAAGTTGTAGTGGTCAGTTAAACTATAAATAAACTATAAATCATGAAGCATCACTTGCAAGTTTTATTTTGGTAATTTTGTTACACCATCAGGATTTTCTTATGGTGTACCTCATAAAATGTCAGCAGAGTTAATTTTTGAGAGAAGAGCATGAAAAGTGACTTCAAATTAGAACATAACAGAAGCAGGGTAAGGCAAAGGAGTCTGGTTTTTGTTCTCTTTAGTACATGTAATTTTATTACACTCCTGGTTTTCTGCCTGGATACAGCTGACTCTGTCTGGTGTCATTCAGGTGTTTGTGCCATGCTCCCTGAAACTCCTGGTTCTCCGCGGCCTGGAAGGGGCCCTTCACCAGGCCAGGATGTGCCTGGCACCACTCACCCGTTGGGGCTTGGAGCCTCACTTCTGTTGTGTTCATGTCTCATTCATTTCCTTCTAAACAGGAGAAGCTCTCAGCTTATGCCACTGTCGCTTTTCAATATCCCCTTAAAATTATTGCACGGAGAAGCTTCCATCTAGGCACTTGGAAGTGCCTTCATTGTAGTGCTGCCAGTGCTTTTGAAGTCCTGCTGATGTCCTGTTATCCGACCTGGAAATTGCTTGCTTTTGATGATCTGTAGCAGGGCTTTTTACCTCATCTTAGCATGTGCTTGCTTACACTGTTGAAGCTGGGAGCAGTGAACAAACAGGCAGGCAGCTTGAATGGTTCAGATTTTTTCCCGAATTGCAGGGAGCAGGAAAATACAAGGCTGTCATGTTTGGTGGGATCTAAAAATAGCTGTAGTTGACTCCACCCCTCTATGACTTTCTTCCAGGAACACACTGAGCTGTTGAGCTATTGAATGTGAAGTATATTGTGCAGTCTGTTTTTTACCACTGTTCAAATTCTTCCAGTGCCTTCAGGTGTTTCAAATTTGTGGGGTTTTTTTCATCCACTATTCTGAAATAAACTTTTAATTTTGATGTGAGCTAATTTAGTGTGGGATGAAATTCTGTTTCAGAAAAATCAAAACAATTTGACTTCTGCAGGTACATCTTCCAGCGCTTGGAACAGTTGTATTTAATAATGAAAAAGTCAATAATCTCACAAGTCTATTGGAAAAGTAATTTTGCTTTCTCAGAAGATTTTATGTGGTCATGCATTTCTCCTGAACCTTGAGGATTGTCTTAAAAGCATGGCTTGAACATTGCCACATGACTGATTTTACAATGAGCAACATTTATCATGCCAAAAATGACTAGCCCTTATTAGCATTTAACAGCTTTGCTGTGTGATATATAAGCTGTTTTACTGGTTATGCAGCAACGATATCAGTAAGCTGTTAAGTTTTATTCAAAGGTACACAGAACTGTGAGTTTTCCTTCTAAAAGGGTGGATGCCTGTGAGTAAGAAACAATACTCAGAAGGGCTAATTAGCACCTTCTATGACACCTGTTTTAGCAGTCAATGCATTTCTGGAAGGCCGAAGGCTTTAGATGGTAAAGAAGAAAGCTCCTTCAGGAAGAAGCATCTGCAGTACACTCTGAGATTTAAACAAGCCACTCCGTTTGTAAACTCCTGTAAGAGCCCATTCGAGGATGATTTCTGCCTCTTATGAAATATTCCTACTTTTTTCCTTGCTGCTTGACAACCAGTTTTTGTGTTTCCCAGAAGTCAAGCCTTTTTTCATTGACATCTCAGTATCCATGCGTTTGTGATGCTGGGTTTTTTATGAAGTTTTGCTGAGGCACTGATGTAGATTTTTTGACCATTAACCAAATGGCTTTACAGTCTGCCATTGATAGTGCATTTACAACTTGCATCCTATGCCTTTTGTTAAATAATTCACACATACAAGTGGCAGTGATTGAAAATTAGCATGCACATTTTTCAAAGCATTTTTACAAACATGAAATAAAATAGTACAATGTTAAATATAATGTATGTAAATGTATATAGGGTGGTATATAATGCTAAAGCAAGCCAGTTGTTAAAAATGTGCACTGTGGGTTTTCATGGTCTGTAACGTTTGTCGCTTGTCTTTCATTGTCTGAATACGGTGATCTCGGTGGTTTTTTTATGAGCCTAAATTCTGCATTTTACTACACATTTATTAGCCTTAAATTTTGCATCTTAATAACAGTCTGAGATTATTCCCCAGTACATTTTGTGTATAAAAGTAATGTTATGAATATCTTAAAATTCAGTAATTGTTCTGCTAAGCTCATGATGACAACTTCTGGAGAATACACTGCCCTGTCAGTACAGAGGTCACAGTTTTACTGAAATGACAAGACCTTCCCTTTTTGACTGTTCCCTCGTTGTAAGAAATTTGATTGATAGAGCATAGCATGTAGAGGCAGGAAGGCAACCTTCCCTCGGGATGCGCTCAAGGAATGATGTTTGTATTGCTGTAGGGCTCCAGAGGGGATTATGCTTCTGAGGACAGTCACTTAGTAGAATTTTGCTCTGTTATGTCAATAGATTCGTGTTTATATTACAGAACCTGGCCCTGTTAGTTGTAAAACAAATATGAGGTATAAAACAATTTTTTTCAGATTTCAAATCCAAAGTGTCATGCCTATCTATACTGATTCCTTAAAAGGGGGAGAAAAATCAAGCTTCACAAGTAGAAAAACAAAACAAAACAAAAAAACCCCCAAAAAACAAAAAAAAAAGCAAAAAACAACTGGGCAGATTTTCTTTAGTGTGAGTTTGGGTATTCAGGGCAGGTAGTTAAACTGCATTGGTACTGTAGAACAGTCAGATCAAAGCAAACCTTAATGCAGCTGCCCTCTCTGTTAGCTGGGTTTGAGTCATGTAGTCCAGAAGAGACTGGTCTTTGTTTTGAGAAAGCAGTTCAGCCGTGCAGCTGCTGCAGAGTCTTGAACTGAGCTGTCAGTCAGTGACCCGGATACCTGCACTCTGACATGGGCTGTAAGTCTGTACCTTTCTGCTGCCTTTGTAGGAGGTGCAAGGCTGTGGGTTGTCAGGTCCACATAACTGACTCCTTCAACCAAGGTGAGGGACACTGTGACCCACCATAAGGTAATAAGTTCAGCATGAAGCCTAAAAGGTTGAGGATGTAGCTTTGACCAACTGTACCTTTTACTCTTCTGGGCAGTGTGATTAAAAGGAAGAGGGGACATTTAGTGTAAATGCAGTGCTGTTCTTGAAAGTAGTAATTTAGTTTTATACCAAAACCAAAATTGTGTTGCTTCTCCTTTCTCTCTTTCTCCATTCCTCCAAATATAACGATTTCATGTAGCTGTACCGCGGCAAGACTAGGTGACAAGAAACAACTGGAGTATTTGCAGTTATTTTAAACTAGAGGTTTGTTCACTACTGTGCCTACAAGCCTAAAATGCTGTTTCTTTGTCTCTTAAAATCCTATTAGTCTTACTTTCTCCACCATTATGATGGTGATCATGTTTCTGTTCCTCTCATTAAGTCACAAGCTGTCTTGATTTATTGATTAATTTCCAGACCAGTAATTTCTTCAGTAAAATCAAATCCTGCTACCTCTAGTTGGAGTATGAGTCATTATAGCAAACAGGGTTTTGACCTATATAAGTAAAGTAAAATATTACTAAAGCTTTGCTTTCGTATTTTAAAGGTGAAAAGGAATATAAGGGCAAACTAAATGGGACGGATTTAGCATTTGCAGACTGTCTGAAATAAGAAATGTTCATCTAATGGATATTTTGATGCTTTTCATGTAGTGTCACTATTACTAAATAAGTCTTGTAATTTTCTTTTTGTTGGTCTGTTACTAGGATCCGTACTATAGATTTAATGATGTGATGTACAGATGGATCTCACTAGATAACTGGACTTACAGCAGGACATTTAAAACTCCTTTTGATATCAGGTATGCAGTTAAGATATGTCTAAAATAGTTCTGTGCCATTTTTCATGCAGAATTGCGAATTAATCCATCAGCTTAAAAGCTGCTTAATACTTTTGTATCGAATAAAACAAATTATGCAATAATGTGCAACTGCTACAGAACACTTCAATTGTTGCTTTTTCCTTTTTTTAACCAATTGTTAAAAGTTTCATGCAATTTCTCAACTGGGGAAGGATAATGCTTAGGCTAATTGAAAGCTCTCCCATCTGATATGTGGTGTGTATGTGAACATGCTGTGTTGTAGACTTGAGCTATTTCAGCTGTCATCTTAATTTGACTATTTAAAGATATAATGTAGCCACACTAAGTAAAATATTTTGGAGGTACCTGAGGCAAATACTGCTAAAGTTAATGCTGAGATACATTTTTATATTGTCTGTCTCCTGTGTGTTGGTAGCTCTAGGTATTCTAAAGTTTTCGCATATGTGTTATCTTCTGTAGAAAGTGGCAGAAAGTGAATTTGGTTTTCGAAGGAGTAGATACAGTAGCACAGATCCTGCTCAACAATGTCACTGTGGGAAGAACAGACAATATGTTTAACAGATATGTAAGTAATGTGTTTATTTCTGGAGGTTCTTCTGTTTTTTCTTCAAAGCTCTTTTGTTCTGAGCACTTTCAGTGCATTGAAGTACACATAAAAATAGGTGCTTGGACGCAAAAAGTGTTGACCTGAGGACTTCATGTGTAATCAGATAAATGTTAGAAAGGGAAATGTACTTACCATTGCAACAGGGTCATATCTAGAGGTGAATGTGTCTTGTCCTAAATGAGAGGACCAATGCAAGAGGATCAATTCAGCTAATAATATGTCTTGCTTCTTGGGATCTGTACCAGCTCCAAGAAAACGTAAGCCTAAATCTGTTATATTAGCTGTAAGTCTACTTACTAATTGGTATTAGAATGGTTTACATGTGAATACTGCAATGAAAATGCACGTGTTGTAAACCCTTTGTAAGTATTTCCATGCTTTGTTTTTTAAACAGGGCTCTTTATTTTTAATCTTGCACTTTTAATGACATTGTCTTGCATTTTTAAACTTAGCCTATGCCAGCATAAGAGTATTTGTCGTGGAATCATCTTGAGAGTGGCAGAAACATTCAGACTAATTGTATAGCTTTAAAATATAAGATTATTCTGGTACTAACATAAGGAACAATCCTTGTGTTTCTCTTAAAAGAATCAAAAAACAAAGAGTTAAAAGAATGGTAGCGGAACAACTGAATGACAAATGAAATCTGGTGTCTCTGTATCTCAGCATTTACCATTCTGGCAGGTTTTATTGCAGAAGCACTGAACTGAGACATGAGAGATTCTGCCACCTGGGTCTGTGTGACCTGGGACAAACCACTTAGTTTCTCTTTGACTTAGTTTTACCATCAGTGAAATTAGAAATTTCATAGAGCTTTTACGAAGTTGTAATTATTTACTATTTGGACAGTATCTAAACGTTTGTCACTGGCAGGCTATGTAAAGTTGGGAAGCAGTATTATTTTGTCCATATTTCTGCAACTTCATTTTGTCTCAGATTGTAACAGTTCATGAAATGGCCTTCACTGTAAGACCAGAGTGTACGGCCTTAAACTGAGTCTGATTACTGTGACCCAGACTTCTGCTTTGTTCACCTGTTCCACATGGCAGCAATGTTTGCAGGAAAGACTCTTTGCCTTGTAGTTTTCTGTTCTATGCTACAGACATAAGTGATGGTAACTGGGCTGCCCCCAACTTAGAAACTAAGTTGCCAAGCCTTGGGTTGTCACAAATGAACACTGTGAGGAATAAATGCATGTTAGTCATTGAAACCATATTGTCTTGATAGCACGGGATAATTCTGAAATGGAACATTTCTCCTTCAGCCACACTGAAGGGGATTTTGTGACCCAGTGAGGAAGCCCCCAAGTGCTTAATTTGGTGCTGACATAGAATATGTGTGTGTAAATCTTGGGGATGAGAATGCTGGTGGCATGAAATACAGCTTTGCAGCATTCACTGACAAGGCAGATCAGCCTTGCAGTAGATGAGCTGGCAGCACAGTGTGAGTTGGAAGGACTCCTGTATAGACCAGATTTCTGAGCTGGAATGAGCTGTCTTTCTGAAGATGTAGATGAGTTCTGAATGAGGAAGAACGTAAAGATTATCTTGCTGTCCTCGTCCTTCAAGCACTTCTTTGTGCAAGCAGAGTCCTGCAGCCTGCAGTGAGGGCTCAGTACGAGGAAAGTGGTTTGCCCAGAAACATCTCTTTGTGTCTAAAACATTACTGTGTCATTTTCCTGGGTTTTTGAACCTTAAGAAGTAGCTTCTCCTTCAAAACCACCGTATATTGAGACTGTACTTCAGATGCCTTTGAATAATATATGTATGGTATTAAAATCGCAGTGTAACAGTGATTATCAAGCTCATAAATAAATTTCAGCACTGTAATAATTTCGTTCTGTTATTTGTCGCAGAGCTTTGATATCACCAGCATGATAAAGGAAGTCAATTTTGTTGAAGTCCGTTTCTTATCAGCCATTTCCTATGCAGCAGAGCAGAGCAGATCTCACAAAGCATACAGCATTCCCCCAGCCTGCCCTCCACCTGAGCAGAAAGGAGAGTGCCATGTTAATTTCATCAGAAAGGTAGGGGCACAATTGTCTGTCTCTGCCTTCAGCCCTGGAAAGAGGAATGCACTATGTGCTGTCCTTACAGTTGTGTCCTGAAACTGCAATGTAATTTTATATTTTCTATTGCAGCTTCCTTCTCCTGTCCCCCCTAGAAACCTGTAATCTAGCATGTTGATAACACAAGAGGCATAAGAAGGCCAGGCATCTAAGTGATAAGAATGTTTAAAAGGCTATTTCCATCAAGGAGTCAGCAAGGAGACTTGCTGCTAAGAGAACAGAATCGTATTGGGAAATGTGCAATCACTACATTTTGATCCACTGGGTAGGTTTAGCAGTGTATGCTGACAATAGAGTTCGCTGTTGCAAGTACGCCAGTGTGTATCGCCAAGGCTGTAAAAATCTCAGCCAAGCAGCTTTGGGAGTGTTTGCTGTTGCTCATGTGCTGTGCTATTTATACTGGGCAGCTTTGACATGTCCCAAGAAGTGTTATCTAACAGGGAACCTGTTCTCATCTTATTACTGTCGTGAAGTGTGACTTAAAAGTAGATATTCAGTGAAAACAACAATGTAATATAAATGAATGAAGATCAGAAACTTTGATTTAAGACATGGCTTCATTGCTGTTAAAACTTACTCAAGGCAAACTGTTGTTTGAAGAGCATCTCATGTATTTCTGATAGCTTGACAGCAGACAGAGGCAATGGCTAGATAATAATATTTTGGAATTTTTCTTTTTGGATGTTTTTGCACGTTTGTCTCCACTTAAATGCCTTTCATGTTAGTTATTTTCAATCTTTTTAATAAAATCTTTTTATTAAATTTTATATTTTATATAAAATTTTTTGAGCCTCCTCAAAAAAAACAAACTAGTATCCTGTTGATCTAAACCTGTTTATTAATTCTTCTGAGTCCACTGTGTTTCTTAGAAATCAGTGCAAAGAGAAGCTTGGAAGGAAGAAGGCATTAAACAGCTGTACATCTTATTTATAGAGCAGAAATGGCTGGGCATGATTCTATGCTTTCCTGAACGATACCTTTAAATTTGTAAGAAAATGCACTAGGTTTTTTTCCTCAAATGAGTTTTTTGACTGTACTTGGAAGCAGCTTCAGAAATTTCCAGAAACATTTTGAGTTCCAAGTATATGGCAACAACTATGTCACCTAAAAAAGTAAACAAACATATTAGGACATTTCTAAAGTAATCTGGCTTCCCATCTGAAAGTAATGGAGAGCTGTTTACACATTTCAGGTGCAGTATTAAGTGCAGTAAACTTACCTAAATCTGAACAGGATTTGTAGCGGAACACAAGCCTGTCACTGGTGATGTACTTCAATGATACCACTGTATTGTTCTTATGACATACTGTTTCTGGTAGCAGTCTCCGCAGTATTAGTGAAACCTGACAACCTGTCAGTGATTTGTTTGTTTATTTTTATAAAGGGAAACTTACTTTCAATTGGACTCCTTTTCTAAGAATATGTTGTCCCTGGTTTTGCGTTTGAAATAGGCCCAGTGTTTCCTTCCTGGAAGGTTCTTTTGCAATTTGATAGGAAGGCAGGCAGACTCTAGCGATGCAGGGGATAGGCCAGACTTGTGCAATGTGGTTTGCCCAAATTAGTATGCCTCGGCTGTAAGTTATTAGTCTCTAAATTTAGAACTGTGTGTCACTGTACAAGACTTTAGGAGATCTATTGTATTTACTTCGGGGCTGGGGCTGTGTGAAACTTGGAGGGCAGCTGAATAGAGGTTGTCAAGGTATTTGTTAACTAGAGGTCTGACCAGGTTTGAAAACAGCTAAATGGAAATGAGCGTAGGTACTTCTCTGCCTGACCAGCATTTTATAATTCTGACAGTTATTCTGATGTTAGAACCAGAACTAAGCTACTTCTCAACCATGTTTTTGTTCCCTTTGTTTTTGTATAAGAGAACCATAAAAAGGGGAGAAACAGCGAACATGACTGAACTGCACAAACACACCAGACATATGCATCTCTTTCCTTGGACTAAACTGTGGTGTTGTAAAAATAGGAGATAAAGTGTTTCAGATGAGATTTCTAATTTGACACTGTTCTTTTAGAATACTGTAACATTTCTAACCATCAGTTTTCTGCTTACTTTGTCTTTTGGGTATACAATTAAATACTGACATTACAAACTAAGATAATTCATAACTGAATTGAGAACAAAGTGTTGGATTGGCTTTTTGATCTTTACTGTTTGTTTTGTTGTTTTTTCCAGGTGGTGTGCTAGATGTTTTCCTCTTTCAGTAATATAAAATTTCTCTGTACGTGGAAGTTTAATAGAAAATTTAAGTTTTTGTATAATAAAAAATAGGTATTAGCAGCAGAATTCTGGTGAAGGAATAAGAAAAAAGTACTGTAGACTCTTCTGGGTTTATGGAAATTGGAAAAATTCGTTCAGTGCATGCCAATATTTTATTCCTAGGTAGCAAATGTCTTTTATTTCTGGCATATTATCAATGTCTGTGTGAAAAATAGGCAATTGTAACATAATCATTCTGTATTTCAGGAGCAGTGTTCCTTTAGTTGGGACTGGGGCCCTTCTTTTCCCACTCAAGGAATCTGGAAGGATGTTAGGATTGAGGCCTATAACCATTACCACCTGATTTACTTTTCTTTAACTCCTTTCTTCAGTAAGTCTTTTTTTATTGTTGTTTTACCTTTGGAATACAAGCCGTTTTATTGTCAATCTTATTTAACTGTCATTTTAGGAAATGTTCTATTGGTTTTTTTATGACTTTGTAGTTCTTTCCACAGCACAGCTTTTTAGGTTTTGAAACAGTACTTCAATACAAACAAGCAATTAAAAATGATAGAATTCAGAATTTTATTTTTTTTTCTTGAAGGTCTCCAAATAACTGCAGAAATAAATGTAGTATAGGTGGGGTTAGCACCTGATCTCCTGTTTTGAAAAATTAAAATTTCTTTTTTATTTGCATGTGTTTTCACCAAGACTCCCAATAAATATGCCTGACTTTCGTCTCACTTTCATTTAAAACAAAGGCAAAGCTGCTATGGGAGCTTAGTTTTGTGTTGGAAAGACAAATGCACAGTGAGCTGAGTTTCAAGAGTGCTGAGTTTTCAGGACACAACATGAAGTCTGAGAGAGAAAAGCAGTCGTGCTATGCAAGGATAATTTGTTAAGGCTGCAATTTGAGAGGATAGCCTCCTGCATTCCTGCTACCTAACTTACCAAACCGGTTTCCTCTCTTGCTGTGGTCTCTGATTTTTCTCTCCTTTATCCTGAAGATCATTTCAGCTGAGCAGCAGTAGTTAATTTTCTGTTGAAACTTTCTGCAGACAGTAATATGCCCCATTGTAGACCACCCACATGGTTTCTTTCACTGCCTGTGGAGCCCAGTCTTCAGTGCAGTAAAGGCTAGCACATGAGTCCTCTGCATTGGGTTGAATTTCAGCCCTTGGGAATAGATTTGTTGTGTATGAATAGAAGAGGAAGACATCACTCCATGGCTGCATTTAAAGCTTCCTGAAATAGCTGCAGGTCTTAGCTAGAATTAACGTGACTGGAATTTCCATGGAAAGCCCCAGCACAGACTGAGTGCTCTCTAAAATTTAGTTACAGTAAAAATATGTTCTAGTCCCTCCCACATTCCCACAACTCCACCTTCTGGTAGGTAAAATCTTACTCTCTAGGTAAGTGGAGACAGCAAAACTCTTTCATTCAGCAGAGAGAGGCTTAGAACCAGAACAGGAGCTTATTAGGATTCAAACATAACATTTGAAAGAGTAAATGAACAACCTGAATTATAAGCTGCATATGTACTTTTATTGATTGCCAGATTTGGTATCATAGTCTTTTGACCGCTGCATCTGTAAAAGATTCGTTGTACTTGATTTCTCTGCCTAGACCCCCCAGTTCACGCAGTTAAGAATGGGCTGGAATTTCTGTATGCCTTTGGAGGGGAGTGAAGATGCACTGTAATGGGTGACCCTTGTGGAGTGGATGTTTTTTTTAACCCTTTCAGCATTTCTGAAAATTGGTCTTCCCTGGGTAGTGCTGGGTGTAATATAAACTTGGGAACTCGATCATTGCTCTTCATTCTACAGAAGACAGTGAAAATCACACCAGGGCTGAATGTAATTCTTTGCTTTTGGAGGGAGCTCTCTTTCTCTCCTGGAGGATGGAGAGTTAAGTATATAAATGAAAAGAGAAAGTACATGATTAGAAGTTTGGGTGTACAAGGTGCATCTTAGTTCTAGTATTCTTTGTTTTCTGTTTTATGTGCTTTCACTTATATGTTCATCTGTAATGTTTGAAGTATAGGATTAGCCAGTCTATATTTGTAGCTATGCAATTGAATTGCTGATGTTAATGGGAGCTTTACACTCTTGAGTACCCTTGACCCTGGCTTACCTTTATTCAGTAAGTTCTGTAAAGGAGAGGACCCTCTGAGGTAACTGTAGAGAGATCTCAGGGAAGTCATTAACTTGTTTCTTCCACCACACATTGGTGGTAGAAGGGACATAAAGATACAGCCCATCAAGTCTAGACACAGTGGGCCCAATTCATCCCAGCATAACTCCATTCATTTTGTTTAGTGACTCTGGGATGAATTCAGCTCATTTTCTCTTAATACTGTTTTTGTTTCATTGACAAAAGTGATTGTACTGGCTTTTGATTACGATCTTTCCCAAAGAGTACCATGTTCATATGAGTGCTGACTAAAAGCAAATATGATGTCTATGGGAGTCGGTAGGAAAAAATCCTTCCTAATGAAGTGACCAGTGTCAAGGTCTCTGACTGTTGTACAGAAACTCTGAAAAAAGCACTGGATGGCTTTTGAATAAAAAGAGAGAGTTAAGAAACATAAATCATATTCTATCCTTCTCTTCCAAGTTGGCAGATGTAAACACAGATGTCAAATGCGCTAAACAAGCATTAACCTTGTAGGTCTGGTTCAAATACAGCCTGAAAGTTGTTAGCTTTAATCTTAGGTGTTTGATTTTTTCTTTGATGAGAGATCATGTTAATTAATGGTATATAAACATAACTCTTCCCATTTGTCTCCCCTCCTCATAGTAAAGAGTGCTCAGCAGTGGTGTCTTGAAATCGAGTCTATTTTTGATGTAGTCAGCTCCAAGCCAATTACAGGTCGTGTGACTGTGGACATCCCCAAATTACAAACACAGCAAACATTCAGTGTGGAGCTTCAACCTGGAGAAGGCAGCATTGTGCTGCTTGTAAACATCAACAAGGTAAGGAGGTGTGCTTGGAAAGCTATCCACTCGCGAAGTGTTTCCCTTGGTTTCCAACGTGTCTTTCTGCCTCCATGCCAGTTTTAGGCCTCCCTCCTCTTCCTTACCATGTTCCTGACACTCCACAACAGTTCTGTACCCCTTCCAGGATAGGAGAACAGTTCTTTTCCTTTCTAAAAACTGATGTCTAATGGAGCTGTGTTGGTCAGTGTCAAAAAGATCATGAAGTCTTAAAAAAAAGAAAATCACATCATCACTGGCCACTGTTAAAGGAACTATTATGGGGTATTTAGGTAGATAATCTTTGGATAGCCCATGTCACTTCACTGGCAACAAGTATCTCACATGCTATTGTTTACTGGACTGACTGGGACCGTAATATACTACAGTATGCATGGTTCTCCCAGGAGAGAGAGGAAACATTCCTCAAACCTCTCAGTAGATACTCTTTCAGGTAAATAAAAGAGCCCTATAAAGAACTTGTCTGGCAGTGAGGTTGCTGGAAATTTTGTGGAGTAGTACTTCCTTCCTTTGGTCTGTAGTCCTTTGGATAGATAAAACTGATGAGGAATTTTGGACCAATAAAGGATGCTCTAAGGAAGAGAGAACTCAATTGAAAAATGAATTTAGTATGAACCCCAGTGATGAAAGAATTGGTTTGCTTGCCTTTGGAGAGTGCTGGGAAGCTGTCTGGTGGCAGACTTAATTCACCAACATTACTTAACTTCTATAAAATTTGTTGCATATGTTATTTTTAGAAACCATTGAGGTTTTTTGTACAGGTGTAATTAAGAAAAGATATATAGGTTTGAGAGATTAAGAAAATCAAGGCGTCTGTTCTAGTTGACAAGTAGGTCGGTGTCTTGAATTAGGCAATAAGCCCAGTGTGGCAAAAAGAGGCATGAACTTGCTCAGAAAGCAGGGCCCTCGTGCAGAACTGAACCTGACAGCACAGGCTCAGGCCAGTGGGCAGAGAGGGAGCCCTGCAGCTTCTCCATGGAGCTGCTGTCTTCTTCACTGCCACGGGACAGTTTGGGTTGTGGGAGAGTGATGTGCTGTGAGAAGGAATTTGGGGCTTCTGACCATTCTGATAGTTAATAACATTTCAGAGTCAGCCTTCAAATCTGTCTGTATTTGACTGGCTCTCCTGATTTTCTGTATTGCTGTGTAACTGTGCATTTGTTTTCCCAGTTTGACTGCATTGTGTGTGTGTGCTTGAGTTCACTTGTCAGTTTTTTGAGTGGAGAGAAAGCATGTGTTAAAAGGCAAGCACAGTGTTTATGTTCTAGAGTGCACACTCAGTGACTTGCATACCTATGTGCTTTGTTTGACACAAAAGCATACAAACATACAATTTTTGTTACTGTTGTCATCTGATATGCAAGTTACATGAACAATTAAAAATACCCAGTTTCATTTTAAACAACCATTAGTCTCTGCTTAGCCTTTTAAGGGATTACATTAAGCAGGCACTGCGAAGTGAAATTTTAGAAATTGTGTATTTAATTGCCCCATGCCCAACCTCAGAAGAGATCTGTTAATGTAGTGCAACTGCAAGTTCTTGAGGAAGCACTTCCTTCAGAGCAGAGGCAGCAGTGTTTCATTATTCTTTGTGCACAAAGGGCTTTACTGCATGAATTCACATCAGCTGATTTTCGGGAAGCCCTGAAATGTGTTCTCATGTATTGATGAGGCGAACAGAGCCCTTAGTCTGTGTACAGCCTTGTGTGGTGCGTGTTAAACACTGAGACCTCACCAGAAACATATTTTGTAGTTGAGAGCTTATTGCAGATTGTGTTGCGGAGTCAGTAGGTGTTTGAGTGGTGCGTGTCACCCGAGACGTGTATCAGTCTTCCTGCAGTTGCCACGCAAAGTGCTGTGTTGCCAACATGACAGCATTTTGCTTAGCAGCTAATGGGGAGCATAGGGATGACATCATTAGTGGCCAATGAGACACGCCAGTTGTTCCAGGCAGCTGCGAACACTCCTTTGTTGTTGAGGCACACGCTAATTCTGTGCTTCCATTTGTATCCATGCAACACAGAGATTAGTACTTCTGCACAAGTAGTTATGATAATTTGGTATCAGGAAAGCTGAAATGTCAGTAGATACATTCAGGATTGCATCCAAGTATGGCTACAGCAAAACATATTTTTGGGCTGCTCTGTGGCCCCAGTTTATTTGAAAAGATTGAGGCGCTCCTGGCATGACTCTATTCAGTGCTGATCCCTCCATTGTTTGGTTGCATGCGTTATTGCTTTCTTTCCACAATTTTTGTGTTGTGAACTCAACTGGCAAATGTTTGCAACAGAATGAGCAGCAGAAGCAGGCTGATGGAATGAAGATACAAATATTACTCCATGATTAGAAAAATGAGAAAGTTGAACCGTTCTGTCATCCTAGAGGTTGTATTTTATGTTTGTAAAAATTATGGAGTACTAATGATGTGATTAGGAAGCTTAGAGAAAAAGCAGAAAATACCAAAAAGAAAGAATGAAACTTAGAATTTGTCTTGAAAGCTGGACATAAATGAAGCAGTCAGTGTGGTCACACATTACCAAAGTCAGAGTTGCAAACTGCCCCCACTGTATATGGAATGTTGCATGTGGTAGTTAAAAGGGTCAGAGAGAGGAGGTGTATGATTCAGAGGCTAGTGAGCAATGTCTGCTCCTGGCACAGGTATGTGGGGTTGGGGCAGTAGTCTGTCAGTGTGCCTCAGCTGGCACTTAGCAGCAAGGCATGTGCATGCATCCGTATGTGTGCTCGTGGTCCATTGTGGACACAAGATGAAGTGGCAGCCTGGACTTTAGTGGAAGAAAGCATACCTCTCTCTTTAAATGATTTTCACCTCAGGGCTGCAGCTGTAGAAATCCCAGTCAGCCTGTCACAGCTGAAGCATAAAAACTCATTACACTTGTGGTAATTCACTCAGAGACATCTGAGCCCCCAGGTGCATTTTATGCCTCTTTTTATACATGTTGCTCTAACTTTCTCTCTTGTGCATTCAAGACTTCTGCAGTAGAACCTTGGTGGCCAAATGGACATGGAAAGCAAACTGGATACGACATGAAAACAACTTTTATCATGGAGACAGGATACCAGATTGAGAAATTTTCAAAGGTGAGCCCTTCAGCTTAATTACATCTGGCATTGCACTGTTACTGCTAGGACATCTGGTCTGCATAGCAGGTATCTAGAGTTCTTAAGTATTTTGTTGAATTGTAATATGCGTGTGAAAATGCTAATGAGAATCAAGAAGATTTTTTTTAATGTCACAATGTATAGTTACCTGTTACCTGTCTTCTGGTAGTACTAGCTCGTATGTATGTATGTATTCAGTTTGGAAGATGGCTTACAGTTAGCTGGAAACCTCAGAAAAGATGTTTATTTCTTAAGTTTTCTATCTCATAAAAAACTCTAGACTTCTAAACTTAATATACTGTGCTTTTAGCTTTGTATCATGCACTGAAAAATCCTTTTAGATTTCTACAGATTATTTGAAGGTTTATTACTGAGATTTTTTTGGTAATTCAGTTTTTTAAAAGTTTGCAGGATAGACATGCTCCTAAAAGCTTAACATATATTCATTTATTAGAATGTGATAGATGTGCTTCAGGTTTAAGAAGAGGCAACATTTTAAATATGACCATGGAGGCGATTTTTGGGGATATTTGCATAGGGGTTCCTGTAACACACTGGCTGTTTAATTATCTGTTTGGTTTTGCTGAGAAGCCTAGAACAGGTAATTTCCAATTGACCATTAAAAAGAAAAATCATAGAGATCAGACTGGGCTCCTTATACCATCAACATGTGGAAACAACCAAGTAAATTTATGCATTTATTAGGTGATTCTGATGTGTATTGCTTCACTAAAAACTACTGTGGTCACCAGACATCTAAAACTGTTATTTGCTGTAACACTTGTTCATATGAAAAAACCCTATGAAAAAGCAATAGCTTCTGGAGTCCTAGTCTTTGTAGCCCTTAGTCTGATTATGAAGTCATAATTCTTTGCTTATATTAGTGATTTAATTTCAAAACAATTAAAAACCCCCACACCAAGTAAACACAGCATATTATGCTTGGAAAAACTACTTGTAGGAAATATGGCTATAAAGCTTGCAAAAAGGAAAATTCTGTTGTTACTGTGTGAAAAATGCACAATGATAGGAAAGCTAATCAGTTTCATTTGTGTGGTTGTGTCAGAATATATCATAGACCTCGTGGCATATGATCATAGGGACTTCATGGTCTACTAAAGATACTCAGAAGCCTCTTCTTTTTTTCTCCTTAAGGGGAATGGGGGAGGAAAAAAGCAAATGCACCGTATGGTGGGCAATATAAGTTAACCAACCTTTAAAGCTTTTATAGTGTAAAGTCTAGTCTTGCTTCATGTGTTTTGTGAATCTCTGTCTTGGATTCTGACAGATGCACATGCACACTATCATCCCCCGCCCAGAGCTGCATGAGTGGAAAAAGGCTCCGTATCCAGTTTTTTCATGTTCTAGCACAATTTTCTCTCATGTCAGCAGGACTGAATAGCAACATTCATATGGCTTAATAAGAACTTTGAGTAGTTCAGGAGATACAATCAGGGATTAATGTTCCTGAAAGTTGTTCTGTTGTCAGTTCTGTTGTCCATCTAGTTCTGACTGTATTCAGGTGAAATATATTTCCCACTCCCACCCTTTTTATTTTTTAAGAAAAAAAATAGTGGTAAGATATTTCACAAGTGGTTTGTTTCCATATGAGCATCCACTTAACTTTGGACTAAAGGGTGAGAATTGTACATGTGAGAAAACACAGCTTGATCTCATGTCAGATTTGGCTATTCTTAACTTGAACTGCTCTCTGTTTTCTGTCATGTTAGAGTAGTTGTCAAAACATTAACTAATCCTTTGGGAATTTCTGTGTGGCCTTCCAGTATGTACTTTCAGGAGCTCTGTAGAGCACTAGCCAGCTGTGCTGGCAACCTCTTTGGCTGAGGAAGGTACTTATTCATTCCTGTTCAAAGTAGCAGACAACCAAAACAGAATAAAGCCAACATCTGAGCTGGAATTGGTTTTGGTTTTCCACTTCAATATTTCGGTTTAGAGTTTGTTTCTCAGGATAATGTGAAATAAAGTCACAGCCAGAAATTATCTCAGAGTGAAATTGGTTTTCTTTGGTGAGGGTCTATCCAGTCTTGTTTGCTGTTGATAAGTTGCTTTTCTTCTTGCCATGTCTACATCAAGGAATTTATTACCTCTTTCATTGCTTCATGAGGCATTTGTTTGCTTTTCAGTTCTCTTTCCCCATCTCTCTGTATGCTTGTTTCTTCAGCACTATACAACGAGCTTTTTGTTTCATAAGGCTGTTTTAGTACTTGAAAGGTCTCAGCCTCTAGCTGTCTTTCCCTACATCCCTCTACATCCTCTTTTCCCCCAGGCCTTTTAGCATGACTTGCAGAAGTCTTTCCTTTTGGCTTTGTAGTTTTCACACCACTTTCATGCTGCGTGCTAATTTGTTAGGTCACTGGGACGTTCTGTGATCTTATTTCAGCTCTAGGCATCTTCATCCTTATTACTTTTCCTACTGTTAAACCTGGGAATGCCAAATGTGATCCACAGGTTGCTTAACTGTGTACAAAGCCTTTGTCTGTGACTTAAAAAGACAGGTATCTGTTTCTTAATTATACACAGAACAAGCTGATTGATCTTTGGTGGCTAGAGAGCCTCTTCTATGTGCTCCAAGACTGGGAGAAATGTTCAGCCCTCGGACAGCAAGCTCTGTCTGACAGATTTCAAGGTGGCCAAGGTTTAGGTATCCAGAAAGGCACGTAACTAAGCATACCAGATGTTCCTTGTCTCCCCTTGCCCTTCTTTTACCCCACACGGCAGAAGGAAGTTGCTGTAAGAACAGGAAGATGTGCTGTGTTACTAGATGGGCCCCTGGGGAGCAATGGAGTTGGGAACACAAAGGCTTGAAGGCTTGGGAATGTGAGCTGAGGCTAAGGAACTTTTCCTCTTGCTCTATGGGTGGTCCTGACTGAGTGGTTCAGCCTCTCAATTTGCCTCAGATTTGGCCAGTTCCACTTAAGCATGAATAAAGTGATATAACATTACTTCTGTTAGTAATATAAATACTCCATTGCAAATGCACTCTGAGACAGTCCCAACCTACCTGATGATGTCCATTAAGAGGACATCCCAAATATTTTGGGAGAACCAGCTGTGAATCCCATTCCACTTTGTGCCATAAAAAAGGGCCACAATGGAGACAGAGGAGTTTTTCCTCCAAGTAACTGAATTCATCAAGGAAGGTAGTTTTTTGAATGGTTATTTCTTTAAATTCAACTTCTCATGGTAAAATAAGTCTTCAAAATTCTAGGATCTTGTCCTAAAGCTAAGTTCATGATATTGGTCTATGTTTAACCAACCCAGTGTGCAATGGGAGCACAGGGAGAAACAGCAGGGCACAATGTCCTCAGTGCATGAATGTGCACAGAGATGTCGGACAGGGAGTCTGAAGTGTCCTCTCAGTGGTCTGACTTGCCATTAATTCACTGTTGTCCCTGAGCAACACTGTAAAACACCACAGGACTTGGGCAAATCCCATTTTTTTATTAATTCAGTTTCTGTGTTTCATGCATTGTCATAATGCAGAGGGGTTTGGTTTGAGGTCAGTGATCTGCAGCCTCCACTCATGCATCTCGTTTGTCGTATGTGTTGTCTCTGTCCATGTGTTTAGTTAACAATCATTCAGTTGACTTAGAAACACCAAAGAGGAAGCAAAAAACTGATTTTATTTTACTTCCCTACCTCTAGAAATAGTTTTCTGTTCTGTATGTATGACTTTTGATAAAGTGAAAGTTTAGAAGATGCAGTCCTGTAGTGGGATTAGTAATTTCTTTTTTGAACTCCAGCCCTGTTTGATGTGTGAAATAAAGAATACATTTTGTCTTAAAGAAAGGCGTATCTCTTCCACTTAACTACGTTAATTTTAGCCTTATTTAGTGACAGATATTTGTCTCAACTGCAGCTTGTGACAGAGAGAACAGGCTGTACTTTACCAGCTGACCTTTTGAAAATGTAAAGCAAATAGTCTGAGGGGAGGGGTGGTTGCTATCTTGAGGGTAGTCTAGAAGACATGAGGTTTCTTCCCTCCTGACCCAAACCTGTTGCTTGGTGTGAGTTGGATGAAATTTGCTATTAGCTTTCTTCCACTTTGTTTAATTTCCCAGTTAATTCCCTATGATAAACAGGTGTAAGAAAGAAAAAGTTTTCTTTCTGGCTTGGATAAATTGAACTGGAACAAGGGTGCAGGAGAAGAAGAAGTTTCAAGTCTCCCTGAACAAGATGTTTTCTGTAACACTTTGCGGGTGCACAGGAGTGAACGTGACAGCTGCTCTGCATCTGCCCCAGGGCAGGTGGGCAAGACACCTCTACAAATAAGGGGACAGTATTGTTGCAGTGAACTAAGTGCTCTCTCATGACTATGGAATTGACTGGTTATGTCAGTGCAATCAGGATACCCCTTAGAGCAGCATTGTTGCTTTGACTGAAGTAAAGACCCAGAAAAAGTGTGGATTGATTTCCTAAAAACTTTTATTCCATCTGCAACAGGAAGAAGGAATGTTTTCTTGTTTCAGCATCTGCAGTACATAGTGTCATATATTAGGCTGAAAGAGCAGCAATAAAAGTTTGGCTTCTGCTTGAGATGTGCTTTTATCTGAAATGGTCTTTAATACCTTACACAAAGTTAGTAGTTATTTAGCTGAACTGGTCTTTGAAACCTTACTGCTAATCATGCTGTTCAAACACAGCTGTGAAGGCCAGAGGGCCCTTCACTTGGAAACTGCCATTTGTGTTTGCATGCATATCGTTTTCTCTTTAATTGCTCTGCCAACTAAAAAGGTGTAATTTCAGGGCCGTAAAAGAATTTAGATTTTGCTTTACTAGATGAACCTCAAGCTAGGCATTTAGGGACAAGACTTACAACTGAACTGAATCATCCTTCTGTGAGGGGTGAGTTGCAGATTGAAAGGTGTCTCGGATCTAGTGCAACCACAGTATTCCTCTTACTGGTTGTCAGCTGTAATTTTGACTGAATTCTGCAGTAAGCACATGCACAGTTGTTTGCTCTTGCTTTGGCGCTCTCAATATAGTAGTAACTTTAAAAAGTGAACAGGTGTTTGTTGGAAGAATTCTTTTTAGTCCTGTTACAGTGTGTTTTAAACAAGCAGGAATTTAGAGATGACGCCGTGTCTTTTGACTCCCTGACAAATTCTAAGCTGTTAGTGTTCAATCCTCTTTGTAACAGTTTTCTGTATTTATTTTGTTTTAATTCATTTTTGTCAGCTTTAAATCTAAGTTTCATGTCTTCACAGGCTTATTTTCGGACAGTAGAACTTGTTCAGGAGCCTATTCCTGGCTCACCAGGTCTGAGTTTCTACTTCAGAATCAATGGCCGACCCATTTTTCTGAAGGGCTCGAACTGGATTCCAGCAGATTCTTTCCAGGACAGAGTGACCTATGACACGTAAGCCACATTTGATGTTCTCTAAGGATAAAGGATTGTGTTTTCCTCCTCCCAATTCTCTATACACCCTTTATGAAAGGTTGGCTTTAGCGGGTGCAGCTCCTTTCAAGGTAGGACACTAATTGTTGTGGGTTGGAGGCTTCGGAATTAGGGCTTAAGTAACATGAATAGATTTGAGAGGTGCTCAAAGCATGTGTGAGTACTGATGGGAAGGTGATTGTTTGCAGTTCATGGGTTACTGGCCTTTTGGGTATTTTTATGGGGGCTATACTGTGCTTTGACTGAGCTTTGCTCTGTGTGGCTGGGGAACCAGGACAGCAGAGCATGCTGCAGTGTGCATTCACATGCAACTTAGAGGCTGCCGGTATGATTTAAGGAGAAATGTCTGGAGCCTGAAAACCTTAAAATGAGATTCAGTCTCAGTCTTTCTCTTCCCTCTCTTGTTTCCCCATTCTTGCTGTGCATTGTGGACTCGGGAAAAAAATATACATTTCTGATTGCGTTTAAAAGAGAATTTGAATTCAAATGATCAACATACAAAGCAAGTAATATCTAAGAAGAAAAGAACAATATGATTAATAAAATACAGTATTTCTAAATCTGGCCCTGCCAATACTTCTGTAAAAGCACTTACATGTGTCACTCCATCTATTTCATAAGTATTAGCAGGAACAAGAAACATTTTCTGCACAAAAAATTGCTTTATGAGAGCTCTGCCTGGACGTGCAGGCTTAGAAACCAGAATAATCTGATACTTTTTGTCAAAGGTATAAGCCTTAGTTTGTCTGCTAATGATTTAGGTTCTGGTTTGGTTTTTTTTGTTTTTTTATAGGGATGTTTGTTTCTTTGTTTGTGTAACCTTAGAAACTCCTAAGTGATACAGTTTCACCAAACTTGTATTTTACAGATTAAGGCTACTCTTGAAGTCTGCAGCAGATGCTAACATGAATGCACTTCGGGTTTGGGGAGGAGGAGTATATGAACAAGATGAATTTTACAATATTTGTGATGAAATAGGAATAATGGTAAAAACAATAAACACAGAACACTTATTTAAAAACTGGCAAGAACTTGTAAATGCAAATCCGTTTTAAATGAATGCAAATAAGATAATTAATACATAAGTTCTAATGATCTTTCCAAAGGATATTATAGAGTATCAACCTGAGAAGTTAGATCAATCTGTCTTTTGGTTGGTTGGTTTTTTAAAATTTTTTGAATTTGAATGAGTTCTGATTATAAAGGCTGTCTGTTGAATCTGGAAGTGATATTTTAGAAACTTTACAGAAGTCTATCGAAAGTAGCCATTCTTTTCTCAGTTGTGGAGATGATTTTATTTCTTTTGAAAGTATTTTCTCCTTTATAGCAGTAGCTGAAAAAGTTTGGATTTTTTTGGTGCAAACTTTTAATTTGTCCCAAAGTCAGACATGGAAGGCCTTATCCAAGTGGCCATTTTGATCAATCTACAATTAAGCATAAATGTAGCAGTAAGACTAACACCTACTGCAGTCATTAATCCTAGATGGGTACCTTTGATTATATGAGCTTGGAGACACATACTAATAAGTTTTGATTAATTAGTGACTAGATGAATGAAGGTCAAATTGCATTTGGTATTAAAAATCCCAGGAAGTGTGTTTGGTCTTGCTCTACAGCATAAAAAGCAGGGAAACAGAATTCATACCTTGCTGTCTTCTGTGTGCTTGGGAAAAAAAAAAAGTTATATCTATTTTAGTCATTTGAATGAGTGTCCTGATTTTCAAGGCTTCTGAGGACTTATACTTCTTTCATTTTTGACACTAGACACCTTAAGTAGGCCACTCAGATCTGTGTCTGTGCAGTGTTCAATGCAAGATTCAGATCCTGCTTAACAGCCAAAATAGCAAGTAGATGCAGAAAATCAGACCCTTTTTCTGGAGGAGGTGGTGATGGAGGTTTTTGGTTTTGTTTCTTCTGGTGGTCTTGCAAAGACTTAAAAGTGCACTGGAGTCAAACTGTGCTGAAGGAAAACCAGTGATGGCTTACTGAGGGAAATAGTGAGAGAAGGTTTCTTTCGATGGGGAGTTTTGACTCCATGCAGTCAGTCACTAAAGGATTATGAGTTGTTCTTTGGCAATAGCTTTGCTTTTGTGTACAGTGTTAGGATTATAACAGTCGCTAATGAATTATATACCCCTCACTGTCCTGTGCCCTATCTTCAATTTTCTTAGGGAATATACGCTGAAAAGAGCTGTGGAAAAGTATGTTCTCACTGCAATCAAAATGCAGTTATGCGAGGAGCTGGTCTGTCTCTCTCTGTGTAGCATGGTGTTCAGCAAAGTATAGTCTCCTACAGACTCCTTTGGGTTAATGTGCTCCTTCTAGAGGTCTTTCCGTTAATATTTGAGGTAGACTAGCAGGAATCTCAAAGCTACAGCATTTTGGTAAACAAGAAATCTTACCCATTTCATTGGGCTTCTTCCCTTCCTGTTTTTTTGTAATTCTCCTTCAAGGTACAAATGGAGTTCATTGTTGTTGAATTGAAAGGCTTGTTGTTCTCTAGTGGTATCTGCTTCATCGTTCTTTGAAGAGAAAGATCACTGTATTTGTAGAGGATCTAGTTTGTTTCTGCCCCTCTTACTGTGTAAGAGTTGCTATTTTTAAGATAATTTTGTATGGAAGTGTTTTCTTAATGAGTACACTTTAACATCTGTTAAGTGTGCTCAAAACCACGTTGAGAAGAATTGCTGTCTCTTTTCATTAAGTCACGGGGATTTGGTGTTACACTTGCAAAGTAGTAAATGTAATCTTTTTCTGGTCAGCTGCAGATTGCCCTATGTTCATATTTCTAATTATTCCATTGAAATTTACTCAACTCCACTTACTGAGCAGTATTCCACTCCTCAGTGCAGGCTGTCAGGATCTGATTCCTAAGGGTAAATATTTTTTAACTCTGATATTGAGGATAACCACAGTGAAGTATGCACATACTGAACCCCACGGAGTACATGATTGTTTTGGTGGTACTTCCCAAGAATAACAAGTAAAACATTTCAGTTTAATTTTTTAAAATAAATGACTTCTATCTAAACAAAGGATTGTGCATCCCAATAACAATATATTTTTCAATTCTGTAAAATAATTTGCTAACGGATGTTTTTTAATCTTTCCTCTTCCCTGTAGATTTGGCAGGATTTTATGTTTGCCTGTGCACTTTATCCAACAGACCAGAATTATTTAGCATCTGTAAGAGCAGAAGTTCTTCATCAGGTATTTTGCCCATGCATCAGAGGTCTATTTCCCATTACCTATTTTTGATTGACAAACTGTATAAGTTAGCTTTCCAAAAGTGGTTTTTTTGGAAGTGTTTGTTAGTAGAGTACCTTTAAAAAAAATTGCAGTTGTGGGCTAAGTGCATGTAATATGCAAGTGGACTTGTAATTCAAGTAGTAATAAAGTGATTTAAAAAAAATAATTTTTAAGATAAGTAATCTTGCTTGACTGCTGAAGCTAAGTTGTATTTCAGGTACGGCGTTTAAAATCTCATCCATCAATTATTCTGTGGAGTGGTAACAACGAAAATGAAGCAGCAATTTCAAGCAACTGGTTCTCCATACCTTCTGACAAAAGAGAAGTCTATATCAGAGACTACTTGATGCTTTATGTGAAGAACATACGAGAAATAGTTCTTCGTGTAAGTGATCTCAAGAAACTGTAGGGGGATACGCCTTGGCAAATGGTTTTAAGCTGGGATTTGCTTTATTTTCTTAAAAATGCTAGTGGTCTTTTCCTACCTAGTTATCCCTTGTATAGTATGATCTTACTGACTTCAGAGTATGACAGAGTTACTCTAATCTCCATCCTTTTCAGGATGAGATGCATTTTATGTTCTGAGGCTCATGGTCTGAAGTTTCTCTTTGCTAAGACAGGCGCTCAGTGGCAGCAGTATTATTGCTTGTTATTGGAGGCTACTGGGACTGTCAGTGTAGTTGTTCTTTGAGAATTTAGAATGTCTTTCTACAGGAAAAGATGAGATACGAGGTAGCAACAAAATGAGGGCAGGTTTGAAAGAACCTGCTGAAAAGGATCCTACTCTTGAGGGCAGTTTTGCATTCTAAATGGTAATGGTGTCTTATATTCCTGCTTAATACATTGATTCTAGATTTCTATATTGAGCTGTTTGTAGAGGTATGCTGTGCCGTTTCTGGTGATTGGTTACATGAATTGAATGGCCAGTGCATGCGTGGCAAAGTCAGGTGTTCTGCCTTGATCCTGGGTTTTGGTTACAGTTCACTTGTGTAGCATTGCCATCCAAGAGGGACCCTCTTTGATTTTAAATCCATAGAATAACTATTTTCAGTGCCAGGAGGAACCATGCAGTGAAATGACTTCAGGTCCTATATAATACAAGTCAGCTGAGAAAACCTGTAACTACTAGTGATGCTGGACTGTATAACTTGAAAAGACTTCTAACCTTAAGCTAAAGACTTCAGAGAATCATCGATATCCTGTAGTAAAGTGTTTCAGTTAATTATTAATTATTCATGTTAAAAAAAATAAAAGGAGGAACAGACTGTTTCTTAAAGTGAAGCACATGTCAAAGGGCATTGCTGTGTTGGAGCCAATTGCTGTAACTCATGCCTGGTAACCAACTCAGGCATCTTATTACAAGTAGGGTGCTAAATGAATTGCACCTGCAAAAGGATTCCTTCAGTACTTTGTAGGGTACTGTTAGAAGATTTAGTATTGTAAGTCTACTGAGGCTATAAATAGACAGCTCTGAACAATTTGAAATGTAACCCTTCTTGTAGTCCCATATATCTTAATATGCAGAGCCAGCTAAAATGACAATAACCTGTAATGATCATCCAAGCATTAGAAGCAGAACACCTTGGATTTGTTAGGACTAAATTTAAGTGACTGTTTAATAAGAAAGGAGTAAATCATGGCCTTGTTCCTGCAAAAACACTGCAAAACTAATCATTTTCCATGAAGAAGTCACAGTACTCAAGTATTAATGTTCCTTGAGTTTATTTTTCACGAAGCACACTTTAAATAGCCTTCATTAAGAATTTAGAAGCATATAAAGATAGAAAATCTCTTGATGTGAGGAGAGAATCCCTCAGAACAGCAGAGCAAGCAATATCATGCCCAGCTGTCCTCCAAGAATATAAGTAAGGAGCTAATTAAGCAAGTAAAGATGATGAATGCTAGGACATAAAAGGGAATGTTTCCTAGGTGGTGACTCAGAAATTTGGAAAAGGCTCCATGCGCTTCCCCTTGCCCACTCTGCCTTTTCAAAATGTGATCTATGTATATAGATGATAAGAACCAATCACTTTGTGAGGGTGTTGTGTTTTTGTTTTGTTTTTTTTTTAAATCCCAGGAAGATAGGAGTCGTCCTTTTATTGCATCCAGTCCCACCAATGGCTTGGAGTCAGTTAAAGAAGGTTGGATTTCCCAGGATCCTTATGATACGCATTATGGTGACACTCACTTTTATGACTACAACAGTGACTGCTGGAACTGGAAAGTGTATCCCAAAACTCGTTTTGCTTCAGAATATGGATTTCAGTCCTGGCCTTCCTTCAGTACAATTGAAAAGGTAAGGCTGGGCTTTCACACCTGACTGTCTCCTCCACTCTCGTTTAGTGAGGGCCATGAGTCTCTTCCCAGCAAAGTACAGCATCCAAGCTGTAGTTTGTGTAATGTATTACTAGGTGTGGTATGGCACAGGTGGGATAGAGGTGTGTGCTGGTGTGGAGGGAGAGGATGAAACTGTGCTGTTTTCCTCCTCAGTGTTCAATATACTTACCCTGAGGTTGCAAAAGGAACCTTGTTCAGATGAGAGGCTACTGTGACACTTTTAGTTTTAATAGTAATTCTGCTTAATGTATAGCTTAGTAATGATTGCCTGACATCTGTTTCCTCTTGCGGTGTCTGAAGACGTGTGTTCATTAAGAAAGAGAAGAAACATGACAAAAGCTGAATTGTGATGGGGTTTAAAATGTTTTTATTTTTGTAAATTTTAGCAATTTATTTCACTTAAATAGTTGGCATCTTAATGTATTGCATATAAGAGGATTTGGTTTTGTTTTCTGTTGGATCTAGGTATTATATGTTCTATCGTATTTATCCAGTTGAAGCAGAGACATATCATGCTGTTTGTCCATTTGTCTAGGGTGAGATGCATATCGTGTTGATATTCATGCATGCAACCAAAAGGAGTTCAGAATGTTCTTTTAAATTTGCTGGGCAAAGTATATTATCTGAGGAATAATCAGAACACTTATCCATATTAATAACAATGAAAATTACTCAACCCAGCCTGTAAAGGAACAAATTTCAATAAAAAGATTGTGTAGATATTGTAATTACAATGAAAGCTTGGCAGTAATAACTGTATAAATGTATGAATAACTGTATGCATTGTTGTCGTTAGTTGAAAAAAGCTTGTTTATGATCGTGTTTTCAGATGCAGGTTTTGAAAATATATGTGCACATTTTTAGGTTTATAGCCCTACTAATTTCTGTAACTCTTATGCCTAAATGTACTTGACCAGAGTATATTCTTCCATGTTAATCTAGGGTGTTTCTGATTTACTATGAATGCAAGCAAAACTCTGAGATCCCTTGGCCAAACCAAACCTTAGGGAAAAAAGTTAAATGCCATTGAGCCAAAAGTTGTTCTTCTGGCTTCAGCAGTAATGTCTGTTTCCATCTGTTTGTACAAGGAGTGTAAGCAAAGGCTGTAACTGATTCAAAATCCATGCATAGCTGCCTAAGGCACTATGAAAATCTGCTACCAATTTTAAGGTTTTGCATGTTGTCAGGAGGCTGTAATGGGTGTCCTTTCTTGATATCCTGACAGTCATTAAACGTCCATTTTATGTTTTTGTTCTGATACCTTACTTTTCTGTTTTTAAAAGGTTTCTTCTGCTGAGGACTGGTCCTACATAAGCAATTTTTCTCTCCATCGGCAACACCATGACAGTGGCAATGTTCAGATGCTTCAAGAAGTTGGGTATCATTTCAAGCTTCCCCAGAGCACAGATCCTGTAAAGAAGTTCAAAGATACAATTTACCTCACTCAGGTAACAGTGATGTACTTTGTATAAGTATGTGCCAGTACTTGTTCCGTTAGATTCTGTCAGCAGTTAGAGTTGGGCCTGTTCTCTTAGGTAATGCTCAGTCATACAGAAAGTTTCTATACTGAAGCATTTGAAAGTCCAGTTTAGTTGGGAAATAGCTTCTCTCTCATGTATTGGAGAGAGACTTCTGTTTTTGTCATAGAAGGGCTGAAATACTTTTCAGGGAATTACCCAGAAACTGGCTTAACTGGGAGAAAGTCTGGCACTGTGTGCTACCGTGTCCCCAGCTGGGCTTACTCATGAAGCTGGTGGAGGATGCAGAGATGGCCTTCCCTGGTATGAGGTTATTCCCAGATTTACATGTTACTTCTTGTTTCAGGGTGGGTGTTGTTCGCCCTTCATGTGGCCCCCCTAGGTTTGTTGCTTTCATTTTTTGCCACATGGAACACACATGCTTTTGAAACAAGATTTTTTTCCTAGATAATGTAGTTCTCTAAGATTATTAGTACCTTTTATTTTGTTATGGACTCAGGTATTGATATTTTAGAGAATGTATTTTGGGCTTTTTTTCAGATCAGGAGGCTATATTTTTCATTCACAGTAGTTTTATCTCATGCTTGTTTTTTTATTTGTGATTTCTTTGCAAGTTTTAACAAATGTGTAGTAACTTTCTGATGCTATTAGGCAAGTTTAAAGTGCTGTTAATTTTTGTTGTGTTTCAGGAATTTCAGAAATACTCTTGGTGGAAATAACTGCACACTAAGTTTTTTATGTTTGAGAGTCCTGTCAGCAAGTTTTATATAAAAACAAAACAACTTGAGAATTTTAGGCACTCTTGAAAAGAGAACAAGGATAGATGATGCTGTGAAACTGAAACAGGAGTAAAACTTGCACAGCGAGGTCCTGAGTCAAAAAGCTATGAGAGTTTCTGTAGGGTTAAGTCTGTCAGGGCCTTATTAACAGGTTGAACAATTGAAGAATACCAAAATAAGGATAGCAAAAAGGACAAAGAGAGTAAACTTGACTCTAGTGGTTAACTAGTTTATGTTTACCTTTTGAGTTGTCCTAAAGATTTTTAACTTTATTTTAAGAATTTCTATTAATATTTCCTCAGCCTAGTAATGTACTTTGTGAAGAACATAACAGGCTGTTTGGCATCTGTTGAGAACTTGGCCAGTAAAAGTTATGAAAACTGTTTTTTAGATGAGGTGGGGAAGGAGAAAAGAAGTGGGAGTGCAGGTGAGGGAAAGTTTTGCTTTTGGCACAGAGTTTTGACTGCATAGTGGGAATGTGTGCTGTCAGTTCAGATCGTAGGGATTTAGGCATCAAAGTAATGTGTACTGGAGATAGTGCAGCACCACGTCATTTTGCAGTTCTTGGGGGTTTAAAGTTATAGGCTGTGAAGTCTGTGTTGTATATTAATATATTCACACATTTTGAAAATATTTTTTTATCCATTTGTTGACCAAGGTGATGCAGGCTCAGTGTACAAAGACAGAAACTGAATTCTATCGTGTTGGTCAAAGTGAAATAATCAAGGGAGAAGGACATACAATGGGAGCTCTGTACTGGCAACTCAATGACATTTGGCAGGCACCTTCATGGGCTTCCTTGGGTAAGTTTTGTGACAGTCTGGCAAAAAGCATCCAGTCTTGTTTTGTTTTCCTCATCTGGAAGGGTCAGAATAAGAAGTATGGCTCTGCTCTGTCTCTTGGGTAACATTACAAACTTTGAACCTATTTCTGTCCATCCTTTAGAAATACTTTCCAGAAAAATGTTTTTTCAGAATCATCCTAATAGTCATGAAAGTGGAAGAGGGTCTAGAAGAAAGCAATTACTTTCCTGTGGAAGTTTTGCAGCTTAAGTTCAGCTTTATCAGCCACTAATTCTTACCCTTATTTTATCAAGGTTTAGGTTGGAGAAGTTAAAACTATATGTAACTCTTAATTTCTTGAAAATATCTCTTTTTGTTTAGGCAGCATTCTCATTTCTCCCAAGGAAATAATATAACTGAGGTCAGACAAAGCTGCCTGTAAGGAAGGAGTGATAGTTAAGATTGAGGACACAATCCCCCTGGGAGGTGAACTTCCAAGTACTGGCCCTTTTCTTATGTAGAGTTGGATCCTCCCAAAACTGTGTGTAATATATCTTTGAGTTTTTTCCAGAAAAAAAATCTTTGCATTGTTTGCAAGCTAAATTATTTTAAAAGTAGAAAGATCAGTTATTTTAAAATTGGAGATTTTTAATAAATTCTATTTCTAAAAGATGCACAGATGCATCTATGCACCCAGCCACCCTGGGTGAGAATGGGCAGAGAGGGAGGTAGTTGGATAAGAGGGCAAGAAGGAGCACCCATGTATAATTTTTTTTCTATAATCTCAACGGATTTGGTTGATTTATTTTTTTTTTCTTCTTTCTGCCCCCCATGGTAAAATAATCAAAACCTCTCCTTTGAGTTGGCAATAGTGCACTGTCAAAACACCAGCAGAACTGTGATCCTGTTCTGAGCAGCTGGGATTTACAGTGTAAAGGCTGGGCATCTGGATTTCTTCTGTAGCCAGTTGGGGTAGAGATGGTTATCTCCAAATGTGATTTGTTGTGTCCCTAGCTGTCTAATTACTGGGATGAATTATCTTCTCTGTGCTGAATTTGATTTTCATAGAACTTCCTATGATACCTCTCGCCCAGCATAGCTTCTGAGAAGCTCTTCATAGGAGATGACTGGCTGGGATTTGGTGTCTTAACTTGATGTCAGATGAGGTGAATCACTCTTTGTGACTAAATTATTCTGCTAATATGCTATTCACACATGGTATCTCTGTATATATATATTATTTTTATTTTTAGAACCCAAAAATAGGTAATTAGACATGAAGAAATAAGTCAGGCAGTAAGAAATGGGGAGTAATGAGGAATGTGTGGTATGAGGGAAGTGGCTGTTTCATGTTCCATTTTGCCTAGAAGTCATTTTGAAATGGAGAACTGTTCTATGGCAGCTGTATAGGGCTTGGGTCGACTCTCTTTCAATTTTAGGTATTTCTTACATAGTTTGACTTTGAGAATCTTGATTTAAGTGTTTCATGAATGTGAAGAAATAAGAGTGAACTAGGCAAAGGTGAGTGTGAAGCTCTTGATCTGTCCTTAGAACAAAACACAATTTGGCCTTGCTTTGAAAACAAATTAGCCCACCCCATCTCTCTTTCTCTGAGAGATGTTTGTCCATCTCCATTTTTGTTATTTTTCTTTTTTTATTTATTCATCCAAGCAAAATAAGTGCAACAACAAAGGAAAACAAACTAGTGAAAGAAACAGGCTTATTTATTTAAATATTAAGACAGTCGTCTAGCTATAATGCTCATCTTCCATGACTTTCTAGACTTGTGTTAGCAAATGCATATCCTAGTGTTCATTTTTATGATTCTAGCAATGGGTGATGCTCTTAGGCTTTAAGTGCCTGAAGAGAAAAAGATGCTTAGAAAAATGTCTCTTTGTAAAGACAGGTGTATTGATAGACGAAGAGATCATGAAGACCATAAATGTCTTTTTAAGTACAGAGCTGACATCACTGTAGAAAATACATCAAACACTTGAATTATTCATATGTTGTCGAAGTTGGTTTAGAGAAGGGAAGCTCAGCAGAGATACAGCTGTCCCTTTGTTTTGTTCTATTCCCTCAGTAGAATGAGGAAAGGTTTAATATTCATTTAATTAGGCAGTGTGGTAGAGGGATTTTGAAATGCTAATGGCTGAAATTATGCAAAACTTCGGAGAAATTAGTTTTATTTGCACTTCAAAAACGCGTTTCTGCATCTTGTGAGATGGCACAGTGGTATCACCAGTAAGTGCTTTTATTTAAATCTGTTATTTCGCAGAGAGCCATGAAGGGGCTTACATAATTTCCCCTACAAAGCAGAAATGTTTCCTCATGAAGTTGGGAGGGAAGAAGGTAGCATATGTTTATCCTCTTAATTTTTACCTTTAAGATGTTTGCTTGAGATTGAATGGAAACACAGCACACTGTCTAGTACTTCTGCCTTCAGCTCAGAACTAAACAGCTTTTATCGCAACTGGGTTTTGACTGTTAGCACTTAGTTGTGGAGCTGGTTGTGCCTGTGTTGAGTGCTTTAGCATCTGTGCAGTGTGTTTTGGCGAAGAGTGCTGTGATACACATGGTAGTTTATCTCACTCCCACACAAGTGTAACCTGGAGGTACACAACTCAGTTGTCTCGAGGTTCCCTTGAACAGATAACTGCGTTTTATTGCAGGTTCAATATTTAGAGCCCCTGGTGAGCCTTGTACAGCCTATTATGGAGAATAATTGATTAGAATTCATGAGACTGGGGTGAAGAAAGAACTAACAGCATGTTTCTCGGGTTGCATTTAATGGTGTGAAATGATTAATTTAAAGTCGTTTCAGGGAGAACTGTTTGCTTTCACTCCAGCTATCAGTGTAGAAGCTTCAGGGAACAGTCAGAAGAAAGGGTACCGGGGTTTCATTACAAACTTAATTTTAGTTTCCTGGTTTGATACCACAATGCAAACCCTGTGTTAATATCAGGAAGAAATTGGGGAACTTGGATTTCTTTTAGAATTTATTTAAATGTGGTGGGAGGAGGAGAAGACCGCCCCAGGGCTGTTTTAAATAACTTTTGCCTGTTGCCTTTGGGCACTCATGACTGTAACAGGAAAGTTTAAGCCCAGAGGTTTCTCAGGATAGCTACCTGATCTTCAGATTTCTTGCATCCATTTTTGGGATGGGGGAAGGGTATTTATGTGCAACTTGCCTGTTTTTAAATAAAGAAACGTGGCTCTTGTCTTAAGGAAATCAAGACAACAGATGACCTGAATGTGTTGTTTTTTTAATTAGTGAGCCTCAGTTTTCTATGCTGTCTGAAGTTACTTTGACAATTATATTATCATTTTTTTATTACATTTAATTATATTACCGGTTGCTGAAAAAGTTTCCATTGGAAGACACTTCCTGTGTGAAACTGCTACAGCAGTTGAGCTTTGGGTCTTCAGAATGGCTCTAGGTTTTATTTAAGGGAAATACCAACCTTAAAAAGCTGATGTTCAGACTAGTGATGTTGTCAAACCTTGCAAATCAATAGCTATAGTAGAATGGGTTTTGAAATGGTACAGAGTTCTAAGTGTGTGGTTTCTTTGTATGTTGGTTGGGTTTTCTGTTTGTTTTTGTTTCCCTGTGGAAGCGTAATGCCAAATTTACTCTGAGTTGTTTCCTCCTCTGTACGGGGTTCTTGAGGATCTCTCTATCTGCTGCCCAGATAGCAAACCTTCTCTTTGCCTCCAGTAACATTGGCAGTGGGGCTGTGTAATTCAATTGGAAATGAAGGCACAGCATAGATTGAGAGAAGGGCCCGTTCAAAGACAAACACAGTTTTATGTTACACCGAGTAACAGAAACTGTCTACATCAATTGCATTATTGATTTACATATTTAAGACAGTTGAAGCCTAGATTTTCATCATGTAAATTAAGCTCAGGAAAAAAATTCCAGTCAACTGGAACTGAAACCACAGCCCACACTGGATAACTTGTCTGAACTCTGGTGGCCTCTCTCTGGAGTCTGCAGTGAGCAGCATCTATTGCACTAACAATTGGAACTCCTGAGAGTCCTGTAGCAGTCCTGAGAGCTTTAGAGATTTCAACCCTCCCAGATCCTCCCTGTCCATTTCTCATACAAGGCCCATTGCTTCTGTTTGTTAGATCAGATACTGCCCTACAGTTTACTCTGTTTCAGATAATCCATCCTCAGTCCAAATCTCTCATCTTCTCATGTATAATGACCCTGAAGAGTAATTTGTTGGCACTCCCTGTTATTGGCAGATTTGTCCTTTAAACCCACTGGTGTTTTCGGTTAGGAATTCTCCTTGGAATGCCAGAATATGGCTTCATTGTTATCACCAGGGGATCAGGCCCAGCCGGCACAGGCAGGTCCTGCTTGACCACCCTGATCCTCTGTGACAAGGTGACCTGACTGGTGGATGAAGGAAAGGCTGTGGATGTTGTCTGCCTGGACTTTAACACCATTTCCCACAGCATTCTCTTGGAGAAAGTGGCTGCTTGTGGTATGGATAAGTGCACTGTTCGCTGCAAAAGGAAATGGGCTGGATGACTGGCACAGAGAGTTGTGGTGAATGGAGTTACATCCAGCTGGCAGCCGGTCACTAGTGGGGTTCCCCAGGGATCAGTGTTGGGGCCAGTCCTGTTTAATACCTTTATCAACGACCTGAACGAGGGGATTGAGTACACCCTCAGTCAGTTTGCAAGCACCAAGTTGGGTGGGAGTGGTAGGAGGGCTCTGCAGGGGGATCTGGACAGGCTGCATTAATGTATGATGTTTAACAAGGTGGAGCACCAGGTCCTGCACTTGGGTCACAACAACTCCATGCAGAAATACAGGCTGGGGGCAGGGTGGCTGGAAAGCTGCCTGGAGAAAAAAGACCTGGGAGTGCTGGTCGTCTTCATGCTGAACATGAGCCAGCACGTGCCCAGGTGGGCAAAAAGGCCAATGCCATCCTGGCTTGTGTCAGGAATAGTGTAGCCAGCAGGTTCAGTGATTGTCCCTCTCTGCTTGGCACTCGTGAGGCCACACCTCTAATTCTGTGTCCAGTTCTGGGCCCCTCACTGCAAGAAAGACATTGAGGTGCTGGAGCAGGACCAGAGAAGGGCCATGGAGCTCAGGAAGGGGCTGGAGCACAAGTCATATGAGGAGCAGCAGAGGAAGCTGGGGTTGTTTAGCCTGGAGAAAAGGAGGTGCAAGGGTGACTTTATTGCTCTCAACAAGCACCTGAAAGGAGGCTGTAGCCAGGTGGAGGTCAGTCTTTTCTTGGAAGTAACAAGTGACAGGACAAGAGGAAGTGGCCTCAAGTTGTGCCAGAGGAGGTTTAGATTGAATATTAGGAAAAATTTCTCCACTGAGAGTATTGCTAAGGCTGCCCAGGGAAGTGGTGGTATCATCGTTCCTGGAGGTATTTGTAGGATGCTTAGATGTGGCACTCAGGGACATGGTTTAGTGATGCACTTGGCAGGTGGACAGTTGAACTCAATGATCTTAGATGTCTTGCAACATGAATGGTTCTAAAGTTCTGTATCCTGAGCAGCAACAATACACTGAGTGTATTCATCAGTTTATCAAACAGTCTGTTTTGAAGAAGCTCGGCAGCCTCCCCAGTTTTCATTCAAACTCATCTCTTTGGTTTGCTTCAATGCTATTAATTTGAATGCCAGTGGTGATTTTTCTGGCAACAGACTGATCTCACAGCACAGTTGAATCTTGCATGGGTTTTCCAGGCAGATTCAAGCTTTTCTTGTGTGTTTGCCAAGCTAGCAGGTTGTGAACCTGCTGAGAACAAGGTGACATGTAAGGTGCTAAGCTGGAGCTAATGCACTTTGCTCTCTACAAAGTTCATTTTGGTCTATATGGAGTGTAGGCAGAGCATATTCAGGTCGGCCTGGGAAAGTCCAAACACACCCTTTAAAGACTACATCACTCTGGATGAAGTCTTTACATATGTGATGTTTGAAAGCGCTAAGAGCTTTGCACAAACACCGAAACACAGAGAGGTAATTAGTTGCAACAAAAACATATTACTGAAAATATTTTTCAGCATCTGTGGGCATTAAACCTGTTGTATAAAACAAAGAGCCAGAAACAAGAATGAAACCAGTGTCTAACTTTTTTTCCTTAAGAGATGGTGCAGCTGACTTGCTGCTTCTTTTTAGTGCCGTTTCAATGACAGATATTGGGTGAAAAAACAGACTTAAAATGCTGACAGTGGGTGCTAGATGGAAGGTTAATAGAGGAAAAAATGGAAGCAGCTTTTCTTTCAAAATGATTATGTGGCACTGTTGTATCTGGCAGAGTTGCTTTTTTTTGGAAATGATACAATGTTTGATGGCTTTTCCAGTTTAATGACAGATTTCCAAAGTATGAAAATTAATGAGTTACATCTCATTAAAGAGGCAATACAAACTGATTGGCATGTGTCTCAGGGATAGTAACTCCCATGAAGTAAGTGTTACCTCTAGATCTTGCAAATTCATTTTGCCAAGCTCAGAGTTATCTTTGGTTTGAAAACTTGTTTTTTGTCTTTGTTGCTATTCATGTTCCTCTTAAGAAAGAGGGGGATTGGAAAAGGGGAAGAGAGCATTTTGTATAAACACCAAAAGTCAGATTCTGGTGTCTCTTTTTATATTAGCAGTAGTTTGTGACAATGCCATCAATGCCAGGGTGTTTTTCTGGATTCTCAACAACACTGATGCTCTAGCTGCTTGCTTAATGTGTGGTATGCAGTGTCAGCTTTGTCACTTGTGTTTAAGGCTTTATTTAGCTGAATGACAGAGTAGCAACGATAGGGCTGAGAGGTAGAAAATACAACCTTTTGGTGAAGTTCAAAGTAAAGCTTGAAAGAGCATCAAATCTTTTTCAGAGCAGAGCCTTGTGTAGAAGGAAGCAAGTATCACCTTCTGTGATACCTTTGCACTTGATAGAGAGGAAAAAGGGTGGAGGGAGTGTTGTATTGCCATAGCAGGACCAGAAAGCACAGGAAGAGACTGTGTGCCAAGGCAATATTGGATTCAGTTTGAATTTTTCTTCTTCTTTTTAACCCATTTCAGAGTATGGTGGTAAGTGGAAACTGCTCCATTATTTTGCCCAGAACTTCTTTGCACCACTGCTGCCTGTGGCCTATGAAGACCAAGGTGTGTTGTACATTTATGGTGTCTCAGATCTTCATGTGGACCAGAAGCTGACTTTGAGGGTAAGTGCCACCTCTCACCACTCTTCTGTGCCTCCTGCAAAAATGTGAGAACTTGAAATGAGTACATCTTTGTATAGATAAGCTTCAAGCCAAATTCAAGCACAATGAGGTGCGACTCTAATCTTCTTTGGGGCAATACTATCCTTCATTATATTAGTGTGTACTACTTCACAGAAGAAGGAATTAATTGCTTTGCTTATAGTCTGTAGGTATAAGCCTGAAACGAACTATTCTGTGGTATTGATGATTAAATAAAGTGTGAAAATAGTATCCCACTACTTACCAAAACTGTTCCCTGGGTGTTAGAATTAGATTAACTGACTTAAGTAGCAGGGAGGGAAAGAGATTTTTACCATTGCTTACCAGTACTCAAAGTATACCACTTTGGGAAAAAAATTGGTTTATTTTCTGAAATATTAATAGAACTTCAAGGTATACTGTATTTGCAAGGTCACTTATGCAATGTCATAGTTTTTCAATTGATTTTCTATTGTTTTCTGATAATGCTATAGAAACTGATACGATTTTTAGGCAGTATTTGGGCTGCTGAGTTGTATTGTTGAGAACAGGCTTCCTTTTCAACTTGTTACTTTTTGTTGTGGTTAATCATATGGCAGCCAGATCCCAAATGAATTTAGGGACCATTTTGCACTACGAGATGTAACTCCTGACACAGAGTGTGTCCCATATGAAAACTCTGGTAAGGTTGGAAAAACAGACCTGCAATAGCTAGACATTTTGGAACTAGTAGTATGAGTGTGTCAATTCCTAGTTCACTGCTCTGGTGGACTTCCATGAATTTTTGGATTTATAAGGTTGCTTATATGTAGAATATATGCTCCAGAAAGTGGTTGCAGTTTCTGGTCAGTTCTTGGAGTAGGACTGCAGTTATTGAAATTGTTTATTTCTGGTCTGAGTTATTCTAACAGACTTACATTCCGATTTTCTGATAACATAAGAGAAGTGCTGGCAGTAGAGTAGTTCTGATGAATACTGTATTTTGCACTTCCAAAAAATTTGGAACTTAACTTTTGAAAGGGGTTAAGATCTATTTCTGACTGGAGAAACTCAACTCCTGTTAAGGTAAAAAAATAACCTAAAATTTATTAAATAAATAGAACGTTGTAATTCTCATTATGTGCTTATCTTCCAATTTATGCCTTTTTTTCAAAGGTATGTTCATAATACATGCATAATGTCTGGGAATGTGTTTTGCTGTATTAATATAACTTCCATAATCCCTTTTAAAATGATGCAGTTTACGTCTGTTTAGTGGTGATTATGCAGAAACTCTATCTTACCCAGTTGGGTTACATCAGATAACACCAAGCAATCTTAAGAAAATCCTTTGCTTGACTTTTTTTTTAATCAAGGAGAGGAGGAAAAAGAGTCAACAAATTAGTCACTCACTAATTCCATTTCCCAGCACTCCCTTGGCAGGAATTGGCACTCCCCTCCTCTTGAGGAGCCTGGAGAAAACAAAAAGTCTTGCAGATCAAGAACAACAGCAGCTCCAGACTGAAATGGGCTTACTGTTTTTAGAATGATCTAATTATTATGCCAGATAACTCCAAACTTTGTGGAGTTTCTTGCTAGGTGAAATCAGCTGGGGCTGTCAGGAAAACATCTGTTGCAATGAGCAGTCTGAAACCTAGGATGCTGCATTGTCTTCACAGATGTAGCTTTTCTTCTAAGCTTTGTGCTCTCTCAACACGCTTCATAGGTCATTGTGCACGCCTGGAGTTCCTTGGAGCCAGTATGCACCCTTGCCAAAGAAGGTGTGACTGTTAAAGCACAAAGTGCTGTCCCCATCTACAAGGAGTCCATAAGTGACGTTCTGGAAAGATGCAGAAACTGTACCAGGAAAAGCTGTGTCATTACTTTCTGTCTTGTGGGAGAAGATGGCCTCCAGAGTCCTACGAACCATTACTTCCTTTCATCACTAAAGGATGCTGTAGGAATGGAGAAGACCCAGCTTAGTGTAAGCATCAGTCATGCTAAATTACTGTATTTGCTTTTGCTAATCTTACTGTTTTGAGTGGTTTGCCTGCTATACAGTGTGATTCCACTGAATGTTCTTTCCCCTTAGTTGTTGCTACTCTAGCTTTCATGTTGAGTTCAAAATCAATTTTTTTTCTGTCTCACTATATGAATATCTAAATAAGACTAGTGGGGTTTTTTTTGTCTGTGGGTGTTTTTTGCCTGGGTTTTGTTTTGTTTCAAGTAATGAAGTCTCCTTTTCATTTTTTAGGCTGTCTTTCACCCAGTTGCTACAGCATTGCTCCTTTCTTTCTTTTTTGTCCCTAAGCAAAAAGCATGATGACAAGTGTTTTGGCTTGCAGACAGTAATGGCAGTATTAGGTGATCCTAGTTCAGTTGAGTGTGGAATGCATTATTGTCATCATATTTCCTCTATTTCTTTTTGAAGTGCTAGGATTTCCTCTGGAAGTGCTCAGGCTCTCAGATCAGTGTACCATTGCTAACATGCAATATTCCATGCTCCATTCCTCCTCCTTCAAATCCCTGCCCTCCAGAAAGGGTTCTGATTTGCTTAGTAGTGATTATTTCTTAATAGCTGACAAGTGTGTCAGTCTTCTGAACAGGCACAAAAATCATGAGTGTTGTGTAACATTTTGCCAATTTGCTGCTTTTGCCTGTATTTCTTCTGCTCCTTACAAGCTTGCTGTATATAGAGGGAACACGCATGCCATCTGTGTGTGTACACACACATTTTGTTAAACTTCACTTCTTAGCATGTATATCTTACTGCAAAATTCGTAATCATCAAATTGGCAGGATAGGGACTTGTGCATTCTCAAACTGCCTTTTTGCTCTTTGGGGCTAAACTAAACAAGGGGGGGAATAGAGGTCTTTAATCTCTTTGAACCTGGACCAGCATAATTGCTTTACAAAAAGAAAATGGGCCAGATTTCCCCCTCTTATCTCTTTCATGGCAGCACAGCCTGCCTTCTGTGTATACAAAGGAAAAAAATCAGCCTGTTTTTATTTTTTTTCATCTGGTGCCACAATCTGGAGTCTGAGTTATGCTGGGTGTTTTTTGTGGGTGACATCATCAATAATAAAAGCTCTGCAACTGGAGCATTACTGGGAAATTTCACTCCTTTATCCTATAGCTGTGTTGTCTTTGCAGTACTAGCTAATAAGGGTAGCTAGCAAGGATAAGTAAAAGTGGTCATTTTAAGAAAGTATGAAGCTATGATTAAAAAAATTACTCTGTTTTGCAAGAAGCTGGTGCTTTTATACATAGTTACTAATAAACTAATTAGACTTTCAAATACATTGATAATCCAAGAGCTACTGTTTATAGCATTTCTTTTCAAAAGCATGAAGGCATTAGTGTTTCTTCAGGAAACATGAAATATAAAAAATGTTTGCTTTTTGTTAAAAATGCAGAGTGTTGTTTTTCATGTAATTGAAACATGACATCTGCACTGAATATAATTTGTCTTCTTTTTATGGGTAGTTAATTGGTATTTGAAAATTATGTACCATAATATTTCACTGTGGTGAATGGGCAGTGCTGCATGAAAATGCATCCTGGTTGGGATTTTAAGTCTCCCTGAAGATTAGCTACTGGTAGAACTTGATATAAAATATTATACCTTGTCCTGAGATTTTACAACTGTATTTTTTTTGTTACATTTTACTAAACATAGTAGAAGGGCTTCACTGCCATGTTCCATTAAGATGAGATGACCTGCTGTGTTACTGTGGGTTTGGGGTTTTTTTCCATCTTTTGCTTCTGTGTATTTCTATTATGGATGTAATTGGAATGGCAAGCTCATTGGTAGGTTGAGTGAAGTGTTAAGAAAGGACAAATCTCTTTTATTGCAGTAAGTGCAGGATACCAGTACTATGTACAAGTCAGATTATCATTTATTCAGTTATTTTCCTAAGAAGATGGTAGAGTGATAACACTTGGGCATTTTTTCACCATCTCTAGTATTCTGTGGGAGGGCTGCAATAACATTTGCAGTTTTTGCATGATTCTTGCATATGAATCCTGTTGGTTTCCAGAAGAGAAGAGTAACTTTGATCAAATGTGGTTGTTTAGTGTGTTGTACAGATACGCAAGTCTTTTCACAGTTTGGGTGTAACTGGGGTCTTCTTTAACTCACATATTTTCTTTTATTCATTTTTTTTTCTTTATTTCTCTTTCAGGCCTCTGTATCCCAGCAAGATGATACTTACATATTTGTTCTTCAGACCACTGCAATTGCTCCTTTTGTTTCTCTGGATGTAGGGAGTATAAAAGGCAGATTTAGTGATAATGGTTTCCTCATGACTGAAAAGAAGAAAGTAGTTGTGTTTTATCCTTGGGAGCCTACCAGTGTTGAAGAACTAGAAAAATCACTGACCTTGACCTCTCTGCTGGATGTGGTCTGAGAATACTTCGTTTCCTTCTAGATAAAGAGTGAAACAAGAGGAGAAGAAAAATTAGAAGAATTTGACTGACGTTGAAGTGGCATACAATTTGAGCTGACTGGAGAACATACTGTCTGTTCCTGCCATGTGTAAATTTTAACTGGTTCAATGTAAAGAATACCAACAGCAAATCTTACATATAATATATGTGGTGTCTTGAAAGCATATCCGTAGTTTTTCTAGTTTCACTGTGCTGTAAGTAGAAGTTCGTCTTAGGATAACAGCAAGGGTATGCTGGGGAGTACAGGGAAGGGCAGGAAATGAAGCTGGGACCGCCTCCACAATTATGCCTCCACTTCAAGTTGTTTGATCTACCTGCTCCCAGACCAGGAGAGCACTAGTCCTACCCTGTCAGATCTGTGGCTGTCCCTCCATTAGGTGTTCTGCCTGCCTCCTGCAAGGCATGAAACTGGGCTGTCTAGTCAGACATGAGGCACATCTGTTCCCCCTTCTGAAAGAGGAATTCAGTACAAGACTTGTTTTCTGCTCTCTTTTAATGCAAAATGAGCAACAACTTTTGGGGTCTCTGCATCTGGCTTTGACTATTCCCAGAGAGCTGCAGGTGCAGTCGCAAACCTTTTGCTGCCGTGTGGGGCCCCCCATAATGGGGCATGTGAGAAAAGGAGCAGGGAGAAGTGTTAACCGAAGGTGCCAAGAGAAAGGAGGCAGTGCAGAGAAGAAATGGCCATGTAAGAGGATCACAGAGTTACAAGTGACTGCTTTTTCTCTAGTAAATGCAGCGTGCAGGGGCTGCTGTTCTCACTCAGATGTTGCTGTGCAGACATTCTGTTACCTCCTGGCATTCCTTGTGAGTGACCTTGTGCTCCACGCTGATCATCCTCTCTTTCCAACAAAGAAAAACCTTAATGTTTTTCTTTGTGTATGGGTTCCCCATAGAAGATGCTCTTGCCTCATTTTTAGATGTGGTGGCACATTGAACTCAGTCTATATAAAATAATGGTGGTTCACCTTTTGTTTCCAACTAAGTTGTTTTTAAAATGTTTAGGTTTCTCACAGAAACGTCATCTCACTTTGGCATTAGATACAAAGAAAATAAGCTTGCTTCAGCATGGGGGACTGCTGTAGCCTGTGGAGCTGAAAGCCTGAGGGTTTGACTGTCAGGAAATCAAGGCCACCAGGCTGCTTCATGGGCAGGTTACTAAACAGTGGGCTTATCTGTCAGATGTGACTTGAAATGCAGCTGGGATCTTGCTGGGGTTCCACAAGAAGCCCCTCACAGTCCAAGCAAGTATTAATTTTCTTGCAAAGCAGAATCAGCACTGCAATAGGTGGTGTTTGAACAAGTTCTGTTGGTGATGTCCATCTGTGTGTAAAAGCACCATGTGGGTAATGCTTGCTGGTGGTGCGGGGGGTCTCGAGCACGTGTGGGGCAAGTGGCTGTTTCACTGGACACTTAGAGACCTTGGACTGAAGGTTTTCTTGCAGTGATCACAGTTTTACTGGGCAGAGAGGTGAGTGTATTGACTGATCCTTGATGATCTCTGGTGTTTTTGAATTGTGTGTTACAAAAAACTCCTGAGCAAGAGAAAAAACTCAAAGATTAAATAAGTGGAAGTTGCTTACAAATTCTTTATTAGGTCACCAAAACAACTAACTGCAGTTGTATAGGGGTTTTTTTCCTGATTCAAAACTTGTCCTAGTTAAAAGAAAACATGAAAACAATCAAAATATGGATGTGTATATGCCAGTGTTTATGTATGGTTATGTAAAATAAATAGGGAAAAATGACAGTCATGAGTAAAACTTAACAGCTAGAAAATGCAGGGATTGATAAAGGAAATTAAAAGTTATTTGAAAGGCATCCTGTGCCAAGAGTACAAGAAAAATTTCGGTGTCCTGTAATCAACATGGAATCAAAGCAGCAATGGAGTCAATATAAGGTAAGGATGAGAAAAATGTGGAGAAAATATGATTAATAAATACTGCTGCAATGTATTGGGAAAAGGGCAGGTTTTGTTGATGTCTTTCTCTTATGTTGATGAAGAAATGTTTCTTCCAGCAACATCTAGATAGAATTAGCAGTTAATACTATTAAATAAGTAAAACTTTGATAGAGTCACTTGTTTAAAGACAATCAAGAGGACTATCTGGAGGTCAGTGATATTTGTTCCTAGTGCATCTCAGCATATGAGTGAAGTTTGAGATATGTAGAAAAGAGGTTTTGGATTGCTAGAAGCTACAAACAATGAATTTGGATAACTGTGACCTTGTTTAACCTCTCACAAATTTTAGGCAAAATCATAAAAGAAATAATGTGGTACATGATTAATAAGTGATGAAGTGGCTATGCAACTAATGTCTACCAGCACAGTAAACAGAATGTAATGGGGGAGGTTCACTTCCATTATTGTCTTAATATCCTTGATATGCCCTTTTGGTTTCCTGGTGTTGCAGTAGGTGTGTATTTATAGAAGCTGTTCTTTCCCCTGTGCAGCAGTAGCTCTAACATGTGCTTTGGTTAACCATTTCCCCTGGGTACTTCTGCAGTTGCATACTGTGCTATACTTGGTTACATGGTTCTGTTGTTTTCTCAGATCAGGGCAAAGATAGGATTGCAGGAGAAGAGATTTTCAGGGTACCCAGCACCTGTATCAGCACATCCATCTGTAGCCACCTGAGTGTTGCAGCTCCTGGGCAGCACCTGTATTGCCAGTTCTGTCTGATGGACGGGGGTTCAGCAGCAGGAGCATTAGGAGGAGCATATGGTGAGTGTTGTGGTGCTTGTCCTCAGTGCCATTAAATTATTGGTGGCAGCAGTAGAGGGGACTGACCTCATCAGTGTTCTTTCAGGGTACAGCCCTGCAATGTTTTGTTCAAAGACCAGTGAGTTTACTTGTGCTGATGGCCTTTGTTTGCTCTTGAGCCCCCTCTGGGCTGTTCTCTGCTGATGGCAAAAGTAGCAGGTGCCCCTCAGCCATAAGAAATACTCTTCCAGAGCAGAACTTGAGAGCAGGTTTGGTAATAACGCTGGATGACGTCGGCTAATTTGTTGTCCTAAAACCGATCTCTGGCAGAGATTTGGCTCTGAACCCATTCAGGACTTGCAGAGACCATTTTTAGCTTTAGAGGGCACGTCTTTGTTGGTACTTTCTGCCACACATGGAAGACTTACTTTGCTCCAGTACTGGAGTGTGTCCTTTGAAGCTTTTTCAAGTTCTTCTGCATCTTTTCCAGGGGAAAAAGCATGCAAACGTATCTAACGCTTTCTCTCTGAGAAAGCGTTCGTAGTTTCCCAATCTTTGTCATTAACTGTTGTTTGCATACCTTATGGCCTGGGCAGTTTTTCTGGCTTATAGGAATATTTTTCTTTGGTACTTTTACTTCTGTTAGTCCCCTTTGGTTTTGCAGATGTGTAGCAGAGACCACTTCAGGCCCTTGTAGCAGTGAGAGCAGAGAAACAGACCATTGAGTCTCTCATTCTCAGGGTAGGACAGTTGGGTTTTGTAGCTTACAAGCCAGCCTTTATGTTGTCAGAATCACAGTTTTCTTTCTTACCCTCTGAGTGGTAAATTGAGTCATCCAGTAACTTGTGGTTAGGATGTTTAAGGACATGTTCCACTCAAAGAATTTGGTTTGCTTTCCAGTCAGATACTACACGATAGTGAAACTGAAGTCCCAGTTTAGATTAATTAGGGTGGAAAAACAAGGCTTGGATTAAAAATGGGGATCTTTCTGTAGAAAGTAGAGTCAGTTAGTAGAGACCTATAGTTACCTGGTTTGATTATCATTGTGTATTGTAGCCAAAATAAAAGGTGTCTCTGGTCTAGGCCACTGCAGCAAAGGTAACATGCTGAAGCATGAAGGGAAAGAACACCCTGAGGTGTCAGGAGGAAGGTGATGAGCATGGCTGCTTGCCAGGATCTGTTCTCTGGGTTATGCTTGAGGTTTCTTGATGGGCTCTGTGAGTTCAGAGTGGTTCAGCGTTGCTCTTTCTTTGTATAGCTTTTTTACTTTGTGGCTGGCTGGGGTCTCGGTTGACTCTCTGAAGGGGAATGGCTGTGGTAGCAGGGATGCTGCCCTAATTAGAACCACTGGATTGAACCAGGCTTTATGGACCAGTGGGAAGCCGGGCAATCCAGAACAGAGCTCTAAGACTGAGTGTAGTCTGTTGAGCTGGTGACCTACTGAGGAAGCAGCTGTTGTCAGATGCAGGAGCTGAAAGTTTCAATCCTGTTTCATGATGGTAAAAAACCAAAACCTTAAATGCCAGCCTCCAATACCTCTTTGCAAACATTGCAATTGCTAGACGTTGCAGCTTCTCTCTCTTGTCATGTTGTAGCAGTCCTCCTTTACCTGTTGTCAGTGAACTAAATAGTAATACTTGGGCATGCTGGCCGTGTGATTCTGTCTGACTGATTAACATGGAATATACCAGGCTTTAAGTTTCATCCTATTGCCCAAACCGGCTGTAAAGGAGAGATGATGTGAGCCAGCCCTCAGGTGGTTTCCTATGAAAGAAAGAGGGGAAAGCTTCATCTCTTATTGTTCTGTGGTAGGACGGTAGGAAGCTGTGGTTGGGTTGCCCAGCATGATCACTCATGAGCATTCAAGGACAGCACATGAAGAAGCAGGCCCAGTGTTTAGAACAATGAGTGTTTTGTGTATCTAGCCATCTGCTACCCATCTGGAAATGTTCTGGCTACAGAATTTGGTTTGTACTGTAGACTTTCTTCCCTGGGATGCTAAAGACAAAAAGGTACTAAGCTGACTGCACATCCGAAAGAGAAGTGAGGCAATGGCCATGCTCCTGTCCTCATGGCAGACAGTGTTGTATCAGCTGTCCCAGAGGGCGATGCGCTCTGTGCGTGTGCCTGTGTGTGCTGACAGCCAGAACATTGGCAAGAGCCACGGCAGGCCACAGGTCAACAGGTGTTAAGCCTGTCACTAGTGTTTTCCCTTGCGGTATGTAATGAAGGCCACTGAACTGCTGGGGCTCCTCTGTATTGTGAATAAAGCAGCTGCGTTTAAACAAGGCCATGGGGAAACCTCTGCAGGCTGGAGTAACAGGCATACTACAGCCTGGCTCTAAGCGGGGCATCAGGCTGCTTCATAATGCTCAGCACAGAAAATCAAGTCCTTGGTAATTTACTTGTGTTGCCTTTTGTCTGTAGCTGTAGCAATCTTCTGAAGCCAGCAGAAGTTTGGACTGTGCCTTTGGCGGTTACTTTAGAACTGCTCTACTGCAAGAGGCGATCATCCAGAAGAGCCAGCAGCTGTGGACGAAAAAAGAGTAGTGACCACTGCATCCTGAGCTAACAAATGGGTGCTGCCCTTCCTGTCACTCACTTGGAGGGAGCAAGGAGAGTGGCTCTTTTTTCTTAAGTGTAGAAAGAAAGCATTTTACTTGTCCAGACAAGGGAGAAAAGGCACTTCATATACCACCACATATAGGTAAGATTCTTATCCTTCCTGCAGTCCACAAAATTTCAGAATGCTTTCTAGAACTTCCCACTACCACAGTCATTTCCAAGTTTGTAAGTACATCCAAAGATGATGCCAAGAAACTTAGAGCTGTGGCAGCCAATCTAAAATCGAGCAGTTCAACTTTCTGAATAATCCATTTTACATCAAACATAGAGAAGATCTGTAGTGATCTGTTGTCACAACTTTTGCTTCATTCCACAAGTTTCTGATGTTTATTACTGCAGTACAATAGCAAAATAATGGAGTAAGCTTCATTCCAGTGCAAGTGCAGATTAAGTTTAGAATTACTTCAGATTTTGATCGTCACTCTAATTACTTTAAAATCTAATACTAAAGTGGCCTGAGAATGCCCAAAGGTTACATTCCAGGGGGAAAAAGCTTAATTACATAATTTTTCTTATTTTGATACTGATCCATTTGAATATTTCAAGTGTTTCAGATAAATCTGTGCAGTTACTGTCAAAGCAAGAGGAAGCCTGATTAGCACTCAGAAGAACAAACCTATGAAATCAGCTTTTAAGGATCAATTTGAGGTTGTTGGTTAATGATTTTTGCTCATACCTCCAACTTTTTGCTAACAATTTTGCTAACAATTGCTAATGGAAATAGGCACCAGGGTTTTTGCAGGGTGATGCAGTGCATTGGAAGAGCCCACTGTGGCATAGGCCTCATCCCAGCTGTTCATCCAGCCACAGGGCAGAGACACCCTGTTAAAAGTGTGACATGTTGTTGGGTAGGTTTTATTGAAACTTCTAATGGAAAAAAATCAATTCTAGAAACATCTTTCGTGCTGTTTCTGCTCATATCTTAAAAAACCCCAAACTTGCTCCTGACATTTGAGAACTGAGTAATACCCTGCTCAGTTTTGTTTCCTCAGGTTAATATGGAATAGAATGGGAATGACACCCTGTGCTGCAATGTGTGGTGTGGTCCACATGGTAACTTGCTGTGCTGAAGGAAAACGTGAAGCCTGAGTTACACCATTACTACTCTGTAAGTGAGAGAGGTTTCTGTCTATAAACCAGGTGTAGACAGGAGGTTTCAGGCAGCTGATTTCTGGAGTCTTGCAGGAGTGTAGCTGTAGTTTATTCCATCACACCTGTGAACTAGGAATGGCACTACCTTTCTTGGCAAGGTGGTGTAAGGATAAATCTGTTTGAGGTGAGCAGATTTGATGATGAGGTCCATAAATACATCTTGACAGTTACCTGATGTGAATGCATTTGCTTTAAATTTTTAAGACTTGTCTGTATCACTTACACTGTTCCTTGCTAAGCCTCATTCCTCTGTATGTTGCCTTCATCCTCACATCTGCAAGGAGCCTGACCTTCTCCCAGGGGCCGTGAGTGCAAGAATCAGCGTACCCTGTACTGGTTGACCACTACTAACAAGAAAAAAGGTCAAGCAGATCACAGTTGTGTGTTTTAGCATTTCCTTTTCACTGAGCTCCCTGCAGTAAACACTAGGCTCTCCAGTAGCTTTGCTCTGCCAAACAGGATTATACTGAACACAAATGTCTCCTAGTAGATGTCTTGCCACTTTGTGCAGCGTGTCCTACACTAGTTGGTGTGTTTTATCTCCTCCTCTTGCCTAGTTCTAATACACTGTGTGGAAGATGCAGAGGGTTAATGCAGATGGGAAAAGTTATCCTATTATGTGAGTCAACTGTAAAAATTTAGTGTTCTAGTTTGAATTACTGAGAATACTTTTAATATTTTTCTATCACTAAACAAAGAGGGGGGGAAAAAAGGACCAAGGCCTCTTTTGTTAAATATACTGAAACTGAGATGCTGCAAGGAAAGAAGCTGCCAGACTGCCATTTAAAGCACTTCAATACACATGGCCTAGGGGACCTGCTGTTCATTGCATGATCACTAACCTGATGAATAGCTATTGTACAGCATTTGGGCATGAAGTGCTTAAGGAAATATAGGCCCAGGTGTCTTCTGGTGGTTTCAAAGCAGAGCTGGTCAGAACTGAGGCTAAAAGGTGTCAATCAACAGCCACGGTGCCCTGGTGTCCTGCAGGATTGTAGAAACCTCAGTAAAAGTCTCTGCCAGCCCCCTGAGTTTTGCTGAAAATTCTGTGGCAGCAAGTGTGTTTGACTTGGACAGCAGCTCTGCTAGGGTTCAAAAAGCCCCTCCAACCCCAGAATATGAGAACTTTTGCTTGTTTCTATTAGACCTGCAATAAAAAGAGAACACTGGACAAGTACATAAATTGAACAAAAATCTATATGCCTCAGACACTTCATATATAGGTTATACATACAATAACTGTAAGAATGGCATTTTTACTATTATTCATATTTTTTCTCTGGAAGTAGTTAAAATACTGAGTAATTCAGCTGATATAAAATAAGTTCACAAGGTTTTTTCATTACTTATGGTTTAATTCATTACAGCAACTACTGCTCTAAATGTAACTATTCTCAAAGTTTATCTTGATTCATTTTCTCAGGAGTGACCCCCAGGTTACTGAAGACTGAACTGAGCCAAGAACCACCCTGTCAATCTCCATCTTTGTGCCACGAAAACTGGTTCCAGGTGAGTGACAATGGTACAATGCTGCTCTTTGCTTTTTCATCATGAAATCTGATACCTGCTCTGTCCTCTTAGCTGGGCCAACATCAGTAGCAGTTACACCCACCATCTCAGAATTACTGTGAAACAAAAACCACTGCTCAGGAGATGGTTATTACAGGAGTTTCTAGATAGCCCAGAGAACTGTCTCATCAGAGTTTTGCTGAGACACGAAATAGTTGGTTTCAGTGTAAATGAACACTTGCTGCCATAATTATGAGAACTAAAACAAGACAGAGGCTTTAATTCCAAAGCACAAAGCACAGCTGCTCAGCAGTTGCTGATGCTCCTGCTCTCCCACCATAAATGATGCCTCAAACTTTAAGACAGGTGGCTTGCAACCCTTTATTTATTTTAATATTTGGAAATCAGCATGATCTTGTATCAATGCCTAAAACTGAAATGCTAAGTCTTCAATAACTCTACTTAAAAGATATGTAAAAATCACAGCAAACACAGACAAGAGAATTAATTTTGGGGTTTTATTATAAAAGTAAAATAAAAATAAGCATTTAAAAAGCCTGCTTTTTCAAACAGGACCAGATATAAAAAAAACTATTTACAAGTAGGAAAATGCCAAACTTGAAAAAACTTTTGAATGAGGCACCAAAGTTTAAATACGTATTTGAAATATACAAGATTGTTTTCTTTAGGATTCCCTTTTTTCTCTGAGTTGTTACTATCGTAAGTACTGATTTTTCTTTGCCAGCTATTTTATGAGCTTTTTTCGTGCAACTGTGCTGCAAAAATTATGAAGAGAGCAGCTAGAAACTGTAACCTTTGATTGCTCTGTGTGCCTTACCTTTTTATTGAGTGAGTTTGTATTATGCATTAACAAGGAGTGACTTTCATCTGTAAAAGAAAATCCTCACCACCCAGAAAAGTTCAGTCAGTCTTTCACAGCGTCCAGTTCTATGTATTAATGTGGCAGTAGAGCCCTGGTTATTGTATATGGCTTGTAAATGAAGAAAATTAAATGTACTCAAGGAAGAAAGCAACGGCCAGGAGTTGAATGCTGGAGTTGCCGTTGGTTCAGGCTCGGGTGGGATTCTTCCAGCACACTTCTGGTTGTGAGTTCACTTCCCTCTGGCCAGGATGACACTGATGTGATTTCAAATGGCACATTTGTTCCTGTAACTGCACATTGCTAATTGAACATTGCTATTCAGCTATATAATTGCTTTGCACTCAACTTTCATGTCTGTAGCCCAGGGCCATTTTGCCCAGTATTAGTGATGACTTGCTGTTCAGAGAGTCTGAATAAGTAAAACTCAGTTTGCGGAACGAGGTCTCCACACCGCTGTCACACGTGCTTTCATTGTCTTGAAATTTGCTGTTATAAAGCTCACCTGAGGGAGAGAGAAAAGGGAAATATGTCATTGTTTGTGTGGCTTAAGTAATGCTGCTTTCAGAAAAGCCTAAGGAATGCAAACCAACAGGGTCAAACCTCTTCCATAGGAAAATAACTCTAACACAAGGTATTATAATAGGAAAAGATGTGCTGAATGCTTTCAGGCCACCAAAGTGTGTGATCTGACATACTGCTGGCAGAGATCAACTTGCAGTTGGAGCTTGGAGGGGACGAGAAGCCTGGTGCTCTGCTGACACTAATGCTGTCACTGCACGTTGGTCAGGACTCCGCACAAGTGTGGCAGTAGCAGGGCAACAGCTTCTCAGGTTCAGACTCCGTGCAAGCGTACAGCCCCTAAAGTGCACAGGATGAGGCTCCTAAAACTTTCTCATGTTATTTCAATGTTATTTACAGATTTATGTTTGAGACAAATCCTTGAACAATTTTCATCGAGTAAGTGGACCTGAAGTATGAACAAGTCAGTAGCTGTGCACAATCCACAAAAGGAGAGCCTGACTCCAATGGATCAGTATCCGAGCTGAAGGTATGATGTGGGATCAGTGTGACTAGAACACTGGTTGGCATGTTAGAGTTCAGTCTTATTTTTCTAAACAAACATCTTAAAATAAATTATATGATGCAGTCCATTCATGTTGCAAAGGAGCAGAACCCCTCTGACCCTTCAAGATTAATCTAAAGGGGTAATATATGTACAAGCACATTTTTGGGTAGGTGTGAAGGTTCATTCCATGAATGAACAACCAGTTTTCCATAGAGAGTAAACTGGCAATATTAGACCACAATGGAGTGACTGTGCTGTTTCTTTTTTCTTTCCAGAAATATCCACAGTATTTTCACACAGGGTGTAAGTTTCTATATAATGGGCATAGGGACAGCACTATCAGTATTTGAACAGCAAAAAACCAAAATGTTTTTGTTACTTGATGTGGCCAGGTGATGACTGAATATCCCTGATGACTGAACTGACTTCTCACAACCTGTTTTTCTGTTAGTAGAGTCCCTTGCCCAAAAACACTGTAGGACCTCCATCATGGAAGATGCTCAGAACTCGACATGACATGGGCAAACCCATGTCATGTTATACTGGCCCTGCTCTGAACAGGGCAAGTATAACATTTAGACAGCAGGACTGCATGAGGTCCTGTGTAACCTAAGCCATCCCCAGTTTCTCTGCCTACAGAACACTGGGCCAGTTTGGAGCGCTACACATTGTAGAAAGAAGAAATTTAATACCAAAGTCTTACTGAGAAATTTATAAGCCCAAAACATTTTTGTGTATCCAGATATGAGGGGGGAGAAAAAAGTTAAAAGCTAATGGCACTTGTCCATGCCTGGGAGATCATTGCCTAGTTTATCTTTTGAAACTTATTCGCAGTACATCAATAACATCAGCAAATGGCAACTGTGTGGTTTTGGAAAAGGGAGGCAGGATATTCAATACTGTGATGCATGCATATTGATTCAAATGGTCCCTTTTCCCTCTCTCTTCTAGGCCTAGCAAATACCTATGACAATAAAGTTACGCTGCAGTAAAATATTTCTGAAACAGGTAAGCAGCTGAGGCATTGTTGTGTAAGGAAGTATAAAATTACCAGCAGTCCAGGGTGGGGCGGGGCGGGAGAGTTGATAAAAATATTTTGTTGCCAATTTTACCTGTCTCTCCACTTGCAAAGATGAGTGGTGATGACGACGGAAGAGCTGTTGCTGTACTGTTCTCCCAGAGAGATGGGCTGTGTGAGATGGACAGTGCTTCCTGAATTACTTCAATGGCTTCTCTGTGATCCATCTGTCTCAAAGCAGCCATCAACTCTTGCACTGTACCACCAGAAACCTAAGAGAGAAGACACCAAATGTTCACCATCATCCAGGCTGGCTAAAACTGAAGGGTTGCACTGTCTCACGTGCAGGAGGACAACATTCTCTACGTGTCTGAATGTTCTTTGTAACTGGTTACAGCCACATTACCTCATAGTTATCTAGCAGAGTTTTCGATGGAGATGGGCTCAACCTGAAGGCATTACTAAGTATGCCAAGACCCAGTTTTTGTGCTAGAGTGGACCAATTTTTGGTTGGATCAGGCAGTTCCAATAGTTTGTAAAGCTGCATCCTGGAACTTTCATTTAGCTCTCTCAAATTTCCTGGGGAACAGAGAAATATGTTAAGTTTATTATTTATACAAATAATGCACCAGTTCATTTCTAAGCAGAAACAAAGCCAAATTGAAGAGTATATTAAGAGTCCAATTCCAGTGTTTACAAATCTATTGCTGTAATATTGAAAACATTCTCCTTTGTGTGTTGTGACCTCTTAAGGGACTCATGCTCATTCTGTGAGTGAGCGGGTGGGAGGGTACCTCTTCTCTGTCACCAGTTCAGTTACGAGCTATTGCAGGGCAATGTCTGCTGCCACTACAGTTTGAGAACTCAATTACCAGCAGGATATTGTCAAATCTTTATAGATCTTACCTTGTGTCAGCATGTTTTCCGAAACCTCTGTTGACTCGTAGGGTTTGCCATTTAATATGTCATACACCTGAGAGAATACAATAAAATCAGTATTTAGCAGAAACCTGGTTAGTATCCATTATTCCCTAAAGCCCTAATTCCCTTTGTAAATCAGCATTTTTTTCCTCTCTGAGGTTCAGTAGTCTGTTAAGTGGAGCTGTCTTCCAGTGCTATTTCATCAGGGGAGTTTTGTGGCTGAATTAGTTTAATTTTTGATGCCAAATTAGTTGCTTGTCACCATTGAAATAACTGTGGATGCAGTGAAAGGAGCTGGCTGAGAGAGCTGAACTATCCTTTATGATTAGAAAAAAACAGAAAAAAACCCCAAACCCAGAAAAACCAGACTACATACTTCACAGTTGGCCGCCATATCCAGCGGTGTTGTTCCAGGCACAATCCCTTCATCATCGTCTTCACCATCTTTCACATCATCTAGATCAAACAATGGCTCAAAGTTCTCAATGTGAGGATTTGCACCTGGGAAAAAAGTGTGTGCAAAAGAAGAAACCCTAAGAAAAAAGGCTTCAAGTTGCTTTTCAACAATATTTAAAATATGCATTCTAGTTTCTGAATGGCAAAACAGCTAATTTATTTACTCCAGCTAAATTATATTAAATCAGTAAATAACTCTTTACAAATTAATTAATTAATTAATAATTAATAATTAATAAATTAATTAATTAATTAATTAAAAAATTAATTGTTAATTAATTTACAAATTAATTAAATGCTGTCCTGTCTCTGTGTAGTGCTAGTTTCCATTATAAAGAGGGGAAAAAATTACAAGCAGAGCATTAGGGCCTAAAGAAAGAACTCTCGTATCAATTGACTTCCACTCCCATCTTAGCTCACAGAGAATGTAGATGAAGCAGTGGTGTGGTGCTGCTTTTTATAGTGTCAGAGGAAGTGTAGGTATTTTTAAAAGACCAAGCAGACAGCCACATCACTGGGAGGCTTTGGTTTCTGTTTCAAAGGAGAAAAATCAGGTTTAAATACAATTGACAAAATGTTCCAATAAATACTCAGATCTAATTCTTCCAAATTGATGTGATATAGGAGACACTAACAAGCTCATGTTTCTAAAGCAGTCCAAAGCTTATCTCAGCTATGTAACAAGGTCTCTTTTCCACTTCTTCAGCTATAAAAGCTACACAAGAAATATTCAAAAAACTTCCAGGAGTGCTGAAGAGATTTTTCTTGACCAACATAATTTGCCTTTTTTAGCCATTAGATGGTGCTGAAGAGTGGTTAGTATAGCACCTCAAAGTAGGACTTTCTGAGGAAATTCAGACCTTCAAGATCTAACATCTGACTTCCTCCACTCATTAAACAAGTTCACTGGCACATTCTTTTCTGCTTGCAGCCTTCTAACTTGAATTTTCGTCACTGTCAAAGAAAACTCTCCAGCAAAGATCTATTTTCATACCTGCTGCTTTGAGAACTGCTGTCAATTTTGTAGAGCCCCGTCCAGCTGCTATGTGAAGTGGAGTTGTCCCATCATATGTAGTGCTGTCCACATCTGCATCACCCTAAGTTTTTATTGAATGACAAAAAGAAAAGAACCCTATACAATGCAGCTGCAAAGGCTCATGTCTGCATAAACACTGCTACTGTGTAAGTAAGCACCATTCTATGCCTGTTTGCACAAAAAGTAATGTCTGAAAAGAGGGAATTGGTAAATAACTAGAACTGTCTGCATGCAGGAACAGATGGTGGTTGTGTGCTCCAGTGTTACAGCAGGAGGCACAGTGTACCCAAAGAGGTCAGGTACATAAAAGCCACTTTGCATCCTGTGCTAACAGTTCTGCCATCTGATTATCTGTGGCCTTTGGAGTCTGAAGGGCAGGCACAGAAATCTGCTTCCACGCTGCTCTTCAGAAGAGCAGCCATGCTGGTGGCACATCCATACACCACCACGCAGAAGTAGCAATGAACTTGTTCATGAGTAACTTCACTGGCTGCCAGGATTACTCGGTACAAATTAAACATGGCATATGCAGTCAGGTCAGGGGCACAAACTGTAAATTCCTTAACGTGGGCAGAATGTTCACCAGCAGTGCTGAACAAGACAGTGAATAACATTACCAGTAATTCTGCCATTGTGTTAAGTAGTCTAGTCAATAAACAGGAAACACCCCTTCTGTTCCTCTGAAGCACTGAAGGATTGTTGAGAGATTTTAAATATATAATTGGAAAGACCTGCAAGAAAAAATTCTGCCCTTACCTCAAGCAAAAGGCAGCCTGCCAAAGGGATGTTCTCCTGTTCAACAGCCAAATGCAGTGCAGTTCGTCCAGACTTCTGTTCCTGAGAATTGACATTAACTCCAGCAGCAATCAGCTGTTTGAGGCAGGACATACTATTTGCCATCACCGCCATGTGAATTGCACTGAGACCTACACAAAATCAAACCCATCCACCATGTGCATTAGTATTTGAAGAATTCAGAAATGCCAGAGTAATGAGTTTTGAAAGTGCCTCCATCTATGAGAATTGTAAAGTTAAGTTAGAGGTTCTGTAGCTATCTGAGCAAAAGTAACATATTTTACCTGCTCATACACTAAAAGGTGATAGAGTCATAGAATTATTTGGGCTGGAAAGGACCTCAAAGATCAACTAATTCCACCTACCTCCTGCCATAGGCAGGGACACCTTCCACTACACCAGGTTGCTCAAAACCCCATCCAACCTGGCCTTGGACACTTCTAAGGATGGGGCATCCACAACTTCTCTGGGCACCCTGTTCCAGTGCCTCACCACCCTCACAGTAAAGAATTTCTTCCTAATATCTAATCTAAACCTACTGCCAGTTTACAGCCATTCCCCCTTGTCCTGCCACTACATGCCCTTGTAAAAAGTCCCTCTCCAGCTTTCCTATGGGTCCCCTTTAGGAACTGGAAGGCCACAATGAGGCCTCCCCAGAGCCAGCTCCTTGCCAGGCTGAAGAGTCCCAGCTCTCTCAGCCTGTCTGCAGTGGAGAGGTGCTCCAGCCCTTTGAGCATCTTCATGGCCTTCTCTTGGACCACTGTAACAAGCCCTTGTATGCTGGGGGCCCCAAACCCTAAAGTAGCTCTCCAAGTGGAGCCTCAGTATCATGTTAATGGTGTTAATCAAAATGTTCTTTGTGCATGAATTGGAACTAGTTGTTATTGGTGGCGAGTCAAAACCATGCAAGAAAAAAAAACAACCCCCAGCAGATTACAAGGTGGAACAGAAGACAGGAACTACCAAACTCACCTAAAGCATCTCTTTGGTTCAAAAGAGAGTAGCCTTAAAAACAAAACCTGCATCTTGATACTAAACAAGTAGGCACCCCACACTGGCCCCATCTGCTACTGAACATCTCTTATGGAAACAGTCTGGGGAATAACTGGTATATTTTAGTATCCTCCTCCTGTAAGGTCATGCTGCCCTATCACCTCTAGATTACCTGCACCAGATCAGAAAGAGAGTAATAAAACCTTGTATTTAAAAACCAATCAACCAAAAAACCCCAATCAAACAAAAAATCCTCTCTCTCTGAGGAACTTAACACAGTTTTTTGAATCCCATAATGACATTTTTAGGTCAGAAATTTTACAATCTGCTAGAGCAGGAGTACTAAATTCAAATCCCGTGCCACTGAAAAATGGGAGAATTGTCTCTTTGAGGTTAATTTATAGGCTCTAATTCTGTATGGACACAAAGTACCAGATACAAAACTCCAACACTGGTCCAGAAACTATTTTTCAGGGGATTTCATTCACTAGAGAAGAGGAAACATTTTCTTCTGGGGGATTTTTTTTTAAAAAGCAGTGAGGCCATAAGGTATCTCAGGAGGAACACAGTGCTTGAAGTTTTGTGAGATTGAAGAGAATATACAGTAACAAAAATTCACACCCACACTGTGTCATGTGGCCATTACCAATCTTTCTGTTCTGTATAACTAGAAAACCAGCACATCTGTATTCTCTCATCTGTGCCTGCAGGCATATAAAAAACAAGCACAGCATATACAAAATGGGGAAAGGTGTTATTTTCAAGGCCTGTATCTACCTGTGTAGAACCATGGTTTTGGCAGGAATTGGGGTTTGTTTGCCTAGTAGGAAAGTGTAAAATAGTGCCATTGTCTTTCCATACCTTCACCATTGGAAAGGTTGACCATCAGAGATACCTTCTCATGCTTGAGGAGCAGAGTCAAGATCTTGTCGTCTCCTTCGGTGGCAGCTAAATGTAAGACAGAATTACCATGGCGATCCAGCAGGCTGGTATCCGCTCCAGCCTTCAGCAAGTGTTCTACTGCCTCTGCCTGCTTGGTGATTACTGCCAGGTGCAAGGGGGTCTAGAAGAGACAGAAGCAAGCCATGAGAAGGGAAGCAACAGCAACAACACTTCTACAGAAACCCATAAAAGCTCGTAGTGGGAGAAGATGTTACACCACTCCAAAGCTAACAGAAACAAAAAGCTTGCATATATGTACTGAATACTACAAACAGGGTTTCTACTTACTGAAATAAAAGCTGCCTTGCCAGTGTCAGCAGTTGGACTTTGGGAGGAACAAAGATGTTGTCTACTCTATAAGCCAGGGCACTGACCTGGCTATTTGAGCATTGCAGTGTACAGGACTCGGAAAATGAGATAATCCCTGCACCCCCCAGACATCTAACCCTGCTTCCAGCTGCCCCATCGCCAAGTTTGTCCTGTGGCTGGAGCACACGCACTTTCCAGGCCTGCTCAGATCTGTCTTCAGCACTGAACCATGCTCTCACTCTGCTCCTGAATCAAAGGTTTGCAGCCATGGGCTTAGGAACTCCTTATCCCTCAAAATGGCTGCACAGAAGAGAAGAAAATCCTGTGGGGTTCTGTGCATTTGTCAAAGTGCAGAAGAACATGCAGTTACACAGCATGTGTGGAGCTGGCTGACCTTATCTGCACATTCCCCATTTTTTTTGCACGGACACCTGCAATACCAAGTGACTCTTGGGCCAAGAGATCTTGAGAGCTTCCAAAGGCTGACTGCATCCTGCATTCTTGTCAGTTTTGCTAGTGAGCAGCATCATGTTGAACGTACTCAGAACTGCATGTATTTAAACAGTAAGCATTCTGGTAGGGTTGGGAAAGTGTATTATATTAAAATAATTTTAAAATTACACAAGATTCCATCTCCAGATAATTATATTAACAGAGGACTATAAAAAAAGACTAATTCCAGCTCTGCACAATAAGCTTATGTTTGTCAATAGATTTATCAACACATTTGCAATTAATTACTACATCTATAAGGTATGTGTATGTTTCAGATTTAAGAATATCTGTACAGAAGGAAAGTTCTAGCCCAACCCCACATTCTCTTCCATCACTGGCTTAAGGTTTAAGTTGAAGGTAGGAACAGCTGTAGAGTTCTGGGTAGTCAAGGATTTATTTCTTGTGTGGAGCACAGCTTTGCTTCCTGTTTCTGTTAAAGAGAGGGCACAGAGTTCAGTTCAGAATCTTCTGCTTGCTTTGAGCAGCCTCCACATTTCAAACTTGCCTTATATGAACATAAAAATTAAATGTGAAAGAAAACAAGTTCTGGAATTATCTGTATAGAATAAAACCCCGCCTTTACTGTTCGCAGCAAAACAGATGATGCAAGTATCAGTGCTGCTGTGTTATGCCCAGCTGGTTACCTGTGGGACAGCCAAATGGTGCACACAATCTCTTTAGAAGAGATTCTTTTCCAGGCAGGTTCCCACAGCTCTTTTTAAAACCTACGTTACAAAGAAACAGCTCAGACTCTGTCATGGATGACGTTGAGGAGATAGAATTGTGCCTGGCAGTTAAGAGTTCTTTTCCTCCAAGGTAAAGCACATGGGAATGGGCTTACTTTTTTGCTTTTACTATAATATTATTTAGAAATAAAAGGGAAACCTTGGTGCTCATGTGATGAGCACAAATACAATCTGGTCTGTAGAAAGGGCAAGGGTTATTATGGATTCCACGTGCCTATAGATAACTGATGATGCAGCAACTGACTCATGATCCCAAGTTAACCTATGTTAGAAAGGTCAAAAGAGCCCAGAGCTGGCACACTGTAATCCATACCGCTGGTTAAGGAATGGAGAAGACATGAACTGAAGAATTAACCATTTTTGGCCTGTTCTGCAATAAACCCATGGAGACACTTGTGTTAACATCAAGGGGAGTTAAGGACTAAACCAGTGAAAATATGCTCTTGCTCCTCCACCACCTTACAATAAGTCACCGTGTTTCTAAACTTGTTTGTATCTCAGTCTAATCTTGCTCTTTCCCACAGACAGCAAGTTGTACAATTTCTTTTTTACTGGCTGGACAATCAGCAACACTGAAACCACCACAACTGCGCACCTGATAGAGGTCATTTCTCATGTTAATGATGTCATTGTAATTCAAATCCGGCATCACTTCCAAGAGGTTTTTCACCAGCTCAGTATGGAGGTGGATAATTGCTAAATGAAGGACACTGAAACAAACAAAAAGCAGATGAACAAATTCACACTGTTTTCAAACTTATTATAAAAATTTCAAGGCTTTGTTGTACCTCTGACTGAATTCTGACATAAACACTTGATTTTTAGAGGTAATGATTCCAGCATTAAATACTAGCACTTAAAATGAACCCCAGTATTAAAAAAGCAAGTCAGAAGGTAACTGCTTAATCCTTCAGTCATAAAAGCAAACTCAGAATAGCTTTTGCTGGCCCTGAGCATCACTTTACTACTGGTCAAATATACAAAATTTGTAGCACAAAACAATCACATCAGAAAACGCCCAGATTCTCTGCTAGTTGGTTTTTTTCATATTTGAATTATGCAGCAGATGAACACCTCTTACTGTCAAAACCTTCCTGCAGAATTTCCACAGGTCTCTCTGCCACCAAAGCAGATTTTCCCTTGGGGTTTCCCCAGATCTGTGGGTTTTCCTTTTCTTCATTTTCAAACAGAAAAATGACTAAGGACTCAGGCCCAATGACTAACACCCACAGGCTTTGCAGCAGTGGCCAGAGACGTCATGCCAAAAAAACCCTGTTTGGGGACATGAGTGCATAGCAAGACGATTCTCTTCTGCTGGGTTAATGCAACAGCCTTTCCTGGTGCTCTTCTCCAGAGGCAAGTCCCTCACCATCAGACAGAGCAGCTGTACTTGCAAAATGACACAAGGAGAAAAGCAGGTTATGAATCCCATTGCCCCTATCTGACAGAGCTCCATTTGTTTTGTTCCCTTGAGACTTGACTTGGAAGTCATGCTCTTTGTTTTTAAACATATCCTGCCAAGCTCTTCTTTAACAGATGCTGGCCAGCTTCTAGACTCCTCTGTTCAGCACACTGCTGCTGACACATAATATCAACACGGGATACGTGGTGCGTCTGTTATGCTGCTCCAGAAATACCCGAATAGTCTTAGATTTACACTTCTGTCAGAAAAATAAAAAGGAGTTCAGTGCCATTCAGGGCATAGAGCTATCCTGAAATTGAGACTGAGAGTGCTCAAAACCAGAAGATACTTTAAAAGAGGAAAAAATATAATTTACAAACCAAACTCATGCCTGTAGGGCCTTTTTTATTGCTTCTAGACACTGCCTACAATGGCACGTTACCTCCTTCAAGCCTCCTGTGCTGTTCAAACAGCATGACTGGAAAAGGGCTGTTCCTCTGCTCTCTGGGAGATACTTCTTACTATGCTCTATCATCCTGACATTTTATTTCCAAATCTCACTTCAGAAACACATTTGCTCTTCTACTGCTTTCAGTTCTCTTTTCTGCAGCAAGTATTTTAATTTTACCCTGCCACAACGTTTGATGCTGCAAAGACATGCTGTATAGACCACGAAAGGGCAGGCAGTTCCATTTCTTAATGAGTCCTACATGAAAACATGCACTTCTGCACCCCTGTGGAGCCAGCAGGTACCTGCAGAGGAGTGGTACTGGTATAAATGCAGTCACAGCTGCTCTTACTGAGTGTCCACTGTAAACATACACTAACCACAGATTATGTCTCAAAGCCATAAAACACAACACTAGACCCACTATTTTCATTCCCTACATATTGCTTTGATGAAAGATGAGCAAAACTGCTGACAGCAACATTTTTTTAAAGGCTTAAGAAAGAGTTTTCTAGTTTTTGCCATACAATTTTAATGACTAAAGTGAAAATCAGGGAAATTTATTTATGAATTTTAACCTTTGCCCCCTCAGCCCCAAAGAGGGCTGGAAGACAGTCACCAAAGCTTCACTTTTTAAAAAAAGCTGTGGAGTAATACAGATGTATGATGTGCTCACAGACTAAAATCCATCCCAGGAGAAAGGCAATGTGAATTTGAGCCTCACATACTTGCAGATATCTCTTGACTGAGAAAGAAAACAACTTTATCATCATTCTGAAAAGTATTTTGTTTTAGTTCCAATGCTCTGCAAGTCCAAATCTAAGGGGCACTTCACTGATATTTAAATGCAAGTCCTACTTGCTCAATACTCCTCTACCCTCCTGTTTTGTTTTTTTTTTTGTTGTTTTGGTTTTTTGGGTTTTTTTGTTTGTTTGTTTGTTTTTTTAACACAGAAGCTGTGTTGTCCAAAGTACTGGCAGATATTGTTGCTAGCCCCTGCCTCTGTCATATTCCTGCTTTCCTCAAAGTAGACATTAGGTTGCCACTTGGAAAGCAAAGCAAGAAAAGTAGCTCTCTCTGATTGTGCAGTCCTCCGTCTGTAGTCTGAAACCTATTTCCACTGAAAGTGGAGTAGAGTAGCAACCTCTCACAGAGTAATTGAACAGTGGGATACAGGTCTCAGTCTCTTGTAATTTTCCTACTAGCTGGACACCCCGAGGCTTGTATGGCTTCTACTGTTTAAAATAGTACAATTTAAGGAAATACTGATGATTGCACAGGGCCTGCTCGAGGCCTGCCAGCTAAGAAGTAAGGATGTGACAGTGTCACTTGCTTATTCAAGAGATCACCTTTGCAAATGCTCAGAGCCACTTCTGCTGAATTTCATTTTAAGTAATTACTAATCATTAGTTCCTCACAGTATTTCACCCTGAGTTCCACAGAATCTGCGTAGCTGTAGAGGAACAAAATGGATTTCTACTCCAGCTCACATTACAGAAGGACTGATAAGCAAATAGTAGCAGCCAAGTCTGCCACAACATCTGTGCAATCCTTTGGAAGACACCAGTACAGTGCAGATGTAAGCAAGAGCAAAATGACGTCCTCAGGAAGAGCTTTGTGTCAGTGGGAGAAAAGCACTATGGACCCTTCAGCCATTGTTTCTATATCTCCTGGTGAATCCCTTACTTGAAGCTTCCTATGAAGACTTAAGGACTTGCATGGAATAAAAAAAGCAGGGCACTCTCCTTCAGGACCAAGCTGAGGATCCCCATCCACTGTATATTGTGATACAAGCACACACTCAGCCAAGATTTTAAGTTAAAAACCACACAGAAATGCACAACATGCTCAACATACCCTCAGTGCCCAGAGTACTTTTGGACAGGTACTGGGTCAGTGAACTTCGTGGTGTGCATGGCTTTTTTGCAAATGCAACAAAAATGTCTCAATCACACTGTACCTCTCCCAAACAGCACAAAGATACTTATTTGCTTAGAGCAGTGCTGCCATCTGTGATTGGCACTCGCGAGGGACAGACCAAACTGACTGCACCACTGTGCCATCAAAACCATCAGTTCCAACGCAGTAAGCACAGTGGGGTCAACTCACTTATCTCCATTATCATCCTGGACAGCAGTGAGATGGCGCTGAGCAGACAACAGCATCTTCACATCTCCAGTTACAGCATAATCAAAGAGAGCATTGCAGTGACGCTTGGCAAGCTGCATGGCCTTCTCCAGGAACAGAGCATCTGCAACACAAAGTTTTGTCTTCATCAGTTCAGTTCTATTCCTTGGAACATCACCTTCTTTCCACAGGCATTTGTGCTGTCATTGAAATACAAAGTGCAGCCCACCAAGCATTATTCACTGATTCACTGAGATTGCTAATTACTCCTGTGAGACAAGGACAGATGGAGGGAGTTCCTTGGAAGAAAAACTAGGTGTGTGCTGAGCATTCAGGCAGCAGGAACCCTGAGAACAGTCAAGCTCTGCAAGCTACCTCTGGTTTGAGTGGCACTAAATTAACTGCACTGATGTACACCCCTGTGTAATGAGACAAAAGGAGCGGGAACTTGGATCTGCTCAGATACATCTAAGGACTCTTGTCTACAGAGCAATTAAGAAAAATCTCTCATGCAGTTCTGAGTAGTTTTGCCTTGAGGAAACCGAAGCATAAGAAGCCTAAGTGATCCATCAAATCTTGCACAGAAGCTCACCGAAAAGCTATGAAATAAGCACAAGGCTTTGTGCTCCTTCTCAGATTCAAATCATGCAGTCTCTCCTTGCTTTACAGCAGCAGCACAGAGAGTCTGTTCTCCTATTTTAAACAGTTCAGCTTTGACAATACTTAGCATTTGTAGTATCCTGATTTTAGATTTATAAAATGTACAACCACTGAGATTTCAAAAAGCAGAATTTGGCGTGATCAGGATGCAAAAGGGAGAAAGGGGAGAAAAGAAACTCATTTGTGGGAAAAAAGTAACTCGGGCTGCGCCGTCACTATTTTGTGGTTCTGTATCAGCAAGAAACCAGTGAAAATGAAACAGATGAACTCTCAAACTACAGTCGTCATTTGGAGAAGCAGTATCATCTGAAACCAGCCTGCATTTTGAACAGTTTCATGTTTCTATAAAATCTTGTAAGGTTGGAAATGACTAAGAGCAAACGAGTACAACAGACTTTGTCATTTAAAGCACACATAAGGAGACAATACCCAGGATTTCCAGCTACATAAAACCAGACATTTAGACTGCGTCAGAAGTGTATCCCTGATGAACACGAATTCATCATTTCTGTACGGCAAAGACTTACTCAGCTATTCACGAAGCTTATTGTTCCAGCCAACACATCGCTGTGCCTGCTCACTGGGTCAACACATGCATATTTGCTATTTACCTCTTAACACTAAATAATAGCATTAAATGGATGTTATGTTCAGGATAAATATTCAGGGTAAAGGGTGTTAAGCAATTCAGTCTTTTCTCGTTTAGACATTTCCGAAGACTGAAGAACTGGATGCTGAAACTCCGTGGTTTTCTATCTCAAACATACAGAAAAAATATCCTTCAAAATACTACAAGCATCTTTTAGTCTAACAGCCAAATGATCTAGCCTGCAGTAACTATTTTATGGAGCCTGTTCTTCTGCACGCATTCTTCATATAATGTGGAGATAGAAATTGCCTCCTTTCATACCATTACAATAGATACAGAAAAGAAATGGTCAACTTCCTGCCTACAATGTTCATTACTCAGAAAGCAGGTACACAATTCAGGCCCCTCCTTCATGATTGCTAAATGGACATTGCTTGTTCTTCATTACAGCAAAAGATTCTGCTCTCTGAACCAGCCGTGTGATTTATCACAACCAGAACTGCAAACAGCAAGTTCTTCAGCTTTTCTCAAGAGCACTGTGTTCTCAGATCACAAGAAGCTACACCTTGGAGGTTTTTACAGCTACAGCCCATCTATTATGCCACTTTGGTTTCCAAAGCCATGGTTTCTAGTGCTGTTAATAGCAAGTGTAATACATGGCTGATATACACAAGATACCGTGCCCTCTCCCTGATCCGAGGAACAGCAAGTGGTCTAGATCATGCTGCAATTGGTAAAAGCCAAGAAAAAACATTCCTTCCTGCTCAATTCCTACCACTGGTGTGTCTCTGTAGTCAAACTATTGGGCTTTTTTTATTTTATGATAAGCGTGATTACTCAATTCCTTTAAAAGAGTGTCCATCAATTATTTTAAAAAACAATCCAGAAGAAGGATGTCTTGCTGTCTGGGGAAGGGTGATTTGCAGTCTTTGTATATTTTACAACTCTGCTGCTAAACCATTTCTATTGACTACTCTTGCCTTCCTCCTGTTTTGTTGGTTACATAACACTTTGCTACCCAGCAGAGTTATTTTACTGTGTTTTTTCCATATGGGAAGAGATACCTTTTCATTTTAAATTCAAACCTGCAACACTACTTTGCACGCAATTGTGTGTTGTTGCAGTAGCTCTTCTCTGCAATCACGCCAACATCCATTTACTCATCCATTGAGGTCTATCAACTATCAAAAGCCAAGTCAACCTGAATTGTATCCCATGTGCTTTCGGCTGTTCCTCGTATAGGTTTATTAAAAGGCAGAGTTAAACATGCCCAGCAGGCTAAGCTGTCTCATCACCTTTGCATGACAAGCAGAAGCTCAAGTGCCCAGTGACAGTACAAATGTTTATCTACAGAACTATGCATGGGGAGGGACCTTCGACTTGGGGGAATGGCATTCCTCCCCTTTCCTCCAGGAGGCATTATCATGTTCTGAAAACAACAAGCAGACATTTATGAAGTTCCCAGGTCTTTAACACCAGTTTGGCCGTATTGTAGTTTGATATACCCTAACAAAATTCATTCACTTGTTCACTTACCCTGCCACCTGAAATCTGCTTCATTTACTTCAGTTTTGCAGGAAGAAGCAGTATTCTCCTTCTCCTCATTATCAGCAGACGTTCTGCACTCAGTCCTCTCCACAGTTTCCATCTTCACATCATGTTTCATGTTCCATTTGTCACCTTGTTTATCAGTGCTCTTCCAGTCTTGTTCAGCCATGCTATTTGACAGTCCTTCTAATAAAAATTCGAATCATTAGTGTCCAATCTGTTGCCTTTTTAATGCAAATAATAAAGTTGAACAAGACAAAACCAAACCCTGAAGAATCAATAGAAAAATTTACTTGAACACAGGTGTTACATTAAACATATATCATACTATTTCAGATGCCAATGCACGTGGACAGACATAGTGATGTAACTTGCTCTGAAGTGATGTCATGTTTTTGACAGCCTCTGCTTTGAACATAAACATTTATAAATTACAACAGATGTACCTCTCTTTATGGTACAATAATGTAAGTCTGAAGTATTCTCAGGAAATCTAGCAGAATTATTAATTTTTGTTTTCCTAACAGCAAATTTGTCCCTGAGACTTTGGAAATAATGACACAGTACTCAACATGTAGATCTGAATCTGCCTTCCTATTATAGGAAGCCAAGAGTGTCCTTATTAACAACTTAATCTTTTCCATTGATTTCTCTGGGCTACTGCATAGTACGAAACTGTGGCAACAAAGGAAGATACATTTTCTCTGGTCTCGTCCTTGGGTCTCCTGTGGTCAGCACATTTAAGCAAGCAAAAGGGCTGTTGCTCTTAACATAGGCTGAACAGAGAAGCACATGGAGGGGTTTTGTGGACTGCTTCTCAGGAGTTAGCAGTAAAAAGGAGCACACACACAGCTCTTAAGGTAAGATTTGGAGAGAAAAAAGAGAAGCAGGGCAGAATGGTCTACACAAGCCTCTCTGCTGCCAGAGGTTTGGGAAAAGAGACTGATTCTGGGAGAAAAAAACAGCCCTCCCCAACCTGCTTTGCTAGACCTGCATGACCCCTGGGCTCATACTGTAGAAGGAAATACAGAAGGTCAAACTCAATTCAGCTGTTGGAAGAAGGACATTTTTATTGTTACCATGTTTCATTCCAGCATTGGACTTTGTTGTGCCAGGGTGGAAATGCATCCCTCCAAAAGTAGAGTATCCATATGAAGAATAACTGAACCCTAAAGAAAGGAAGAAGATGAAGAATTAATAGAATTACATCCTAAAGCAATGAAAACACCATCTAGGAGAATGCTGAACCTAAAGTGAATTTTTGTTTTCTGCATACCGTCTGCTTTATTCCATACACTAACAATAAATTTTCCAGGATAAAGGTGAGCTCTTCCCCACCCCTCCAAAAATCCAAAGAAATTTGGATTGTAGCATCACTACATGCTTCATCTAAAATGCAACTGAGACATCACAAGCTGCCTCTATGCTTCTGAATTTTTGTGACCACAAGAGATTCATACTCTGGTATTATGCTACAGATGTGCTGCAGGCCACACATGCAACAATTTGAAAACTGCTGCTCTGCTCCCTGCTCTAAAAAAAGAGCTGTTGTTCAGATGACATTTGCAAATCTATAGGTTATTAATGCTCTGCTGCAAGAACCAAAGCAATGCTCTTATGATCATGCATATCAGATATACTCTGGCTTCAACAGATAGAGCACTGTAGAAAATTTACTAAATAGTATCTCAAATTTTTTAATAGTTCTTTGCACTAACAGGGTTAATTTATCAAAGGCCACCCATGTTCCAAGAAATCATTCAGAACCTGTTTAATTTTAGGCACTGAATATGGTACTTAACTGAGCTGTTTCATGAATTTCAGTGCCTTGAAGGCCCTAGGAAGCAACAAAGCTTCCAAAGTAAGATGGCAAAAGAGATGAAGTGTTTGGAAAACAAGGAGATGCTTGATTGAATTGAGTAACACTATTATAAAGGCAACAGAGTCAGGTCTTATCTACATAGGAGGAGACAAAATCCTCATCCCATTTTAAAAATCAGAAAAAACATCTATCCTGCTCTCAAAGTAAGAACCCCTTTCCCTCTTTACCCAAAACCGCTGCCTTACCAGAGCCACCACCGCCACCTCCCCCTCCATACATGCCACCACCTCCGGTGCCACTGCCTCCACCATAGCCATCAGAGAAGTTAGGCATGAGCTTCTGTCGTTTCCTTTGCACTTCTTCTTTATCTGGGATAGAAGGAACAGACAGGAGAGGAAGTCAGTCCTACTGGTGGTCATGCACAGCTCAGATGTGCACACAGGAAGCATTACTACAGTTAGCATTACTACAGTTTACTAGTTTAGAAAGGAAAATGTGGACTGCGGTAGAAGAGTCGACTTTCTTCAAACTCCAAATAACAGAAGCTAACTTTGTATGTTCTGAAGCAGGGGGAATTCCTCTGAGAAACAAGCTAGTGCCAAGTCCCCAGTCAGACCAGCAGCACCGCTCGGGCCTGTGTGGTCTCTTCAGTTGTGTCAGTGCCTTGTGCTCAGACTGCAGGGCACACGTGCAAAGATGTCTTAGGGGCCTCAGAAGTTCCTTCAAAAGTGTCTTGTGTACTTAGAGCCCCGGAAATCAGTGGTTCCAAAATTCTTCAAATCAGCATGAGTGCCCCAAACTGCAAACTTGTTCAAGAAAATATGCGAGTGGGGAATATAAGCACGAGCTCTTCTATGCAAATCTACTTGAGAAATGGACCCTTATCAGAAGGTCAGCACATCACAAGGCACTTGAGTTTCAACATTATTTACTTAAAATATCATAAAAGCCCTTAGAACAAAGACAGCTTATTTTCAGGCAGGACATAATACTGTCAAACCACACTGAGCAGCAGTAGGACAAAAAGGCCTGAATATATTTCACAGTGTAAGTACAAAATAAGACTCAGCCCCCATGGAAAGCAAAACACAAAGATTTAAAAGGACTATCTCAATGATTGGGAACAGCGAAAATGTCATGACAAAAGCTACAAAATAGGGATACAAACATTATATGGGTTAAAATCCAGAAGAACTGTTGAGGAAAGAACAAATGATCATTTGTTTATTAAACCATCTAGTAGTTTTCAACAGCCATATGACAAAAAGGAATTTCATGCACAGGCACATCAGTGAGTACCTCATATGAGACAGCTAAATACATGACAGGGTATACTGGAAAACACACGTGCATTATTTCCAGGCATACATGATCTGTAGGTATGCATGCATGCACGCCTCAGGCATACTCACACTGACGAGGACAGAAAACTCTAGAGAGCAATCTAGTCAGAGAAACAAACAAAAAAATCCACATACATATGTCTAAGTTTGTGTGAACTTGCAACAAGGGAAAAAGTAGTTCCTAAATGGTAATTTCATGTATAGGGGATCTGAAAAGGCACATAACAATGCTGAATTAATTTTACTTCATTAAGAGACATATAAAAGAGGTTTGCTTCTAATCTGGCAACTTTGCTCTACAGCTGTACACTTCCCCTTCCACAAAGCTTGTGCAAGAGGTTCCTGAAATTGTTACCAAGAAGAAATCCTCTGACAACTCTGGAAGATTTTGTGACTGTATGTTTTCTGCTATTTTATTATAACAGGTGTAAAGTAGACTCACTTGGGCATCAACCACCACCCCTCCCTCCCCAGCTGTCCTGAGTCCCTTACCACTCATGCACATGTATTTTAGAGATTTTGACAGGGAATTCATTTCAACACGGCTCTAAGTTAAGCACAGAAAACATTCCAGATTAGAACTTAGTACTGTAACCTGCAGGCAGGTAGACTGTTAAGCAGAAATACTGTCTTAATACAAGAAAGCACCAATTATGCCTTGGGCCTCAAGGCATTTCCATATTGTTAACGTTATTGGTATTTAAAACCATGATTGCTGCTGCCATTCACATCAAACATTTCAAATGCAGACTTTAAAAAAGGGCACAGATCTGCTATTTAAACTTCTTTTCACTAATACTTTAGGAAGCAGGTCCAATATCAACTATTGTACTTCTGCTAACTAACTAAAATTTTAAGCACAAGAGATTGGAAATAGCACTTTCCAGGCTCTCACAAGAAACGTCTTGGGCTTGCTTAACTAGTACAAGCAATCAGGAAATTCAGAAACATCAGTGACTTTGGCATAATGGTAAAAGGTGAGAACTGCAAAACATGTACCTTTTCCACCAGACACCAACCAGTCTTTGGTTTAAAGATTTAACTGGAAGTACTGACAATAAAATGTCCTCAGATATTATTCTGCAGAAACTCAGAGGAAAAGAGTGCCATCTACTGTATGGACAGGCACGTGTGCATAGAGGGACTTGCAGGGAGCAAGCCTCCCTCAGAAAATACTCACAGATTTACTGCCTGCCAGTCCAACAAAAACATCTACAAACCCATTACAAAACTAACACGCTTCACATTGGCTCTGCCCAAAATGAGGGGGCAAGTATAATATTTTCTAATTTCTCTAATTTCTCATCCAGCATTTCCTATCTTTTTAAGAACATTTCTAGGGCCCCCATGATTTCTGTTTCCAATATATAAAACAGGTTTAAAGAATTACCTTTGATTTCTGGATAGTAGAGAAAAGGCTTTGGTTCACTTGTCTCCAGATCAGATTTCCTACGCAGTTGTACGAATACAGACGCTGGCTTTGTGATGTTGACATCTCGGTACTTGGGGGTTTTGAACACAATAGCAAACTGTGAAGAAAACAATGGGAAGATGTCTATCACGGAGAATGGGTTCTGACAACTTTGGGTTTACATTTGCACTATTTTGTAGGAGTCGGTTTACGGCTTGGGAGGCAAAAAGTCATAGCAAAGGGCTGTTACAACAATAAATTTCCATTTCAGTTTTCAGTTTCAGTTCTGAGGTTGAGTCTTAAGGCCTTTTGGGAAAGGCAGAACTGCTATGCAAAGTTCCACCACATCACTTATGCTAGTACTGCACTGTTTGTCCCCTCGTCATTTATCACCCATTCTGTGGCCTTCTCAGTGTGCTCACAGGAGGCCTCAGAGCTGTTTGTATATCCTAGCCAAATTTCCACCGGTGCACGTTAAAGCAATGGGCTATCTCCCAATGTCCTCGCACTGCATTCCTAACCCATGCAGTTACCTAAAGTAGGTCTTTAAAGAACTGTTTGTATTATTAGGAAGCAACCAGATGAAGAAAAGGTCAGTTCAGGATATAGATGCTTTCACCTAATTTACTTACTATAATATAATCCTAGTTTACAGAGATGAGAAAATCAATAACAAATTACAAATGCTGTGTTACTTACTTGTCTGTGTACATCAGTAGGAGAAAAATCTCCAAAGCCTTCCCACATGCCACCGTTCTCATCCTCTTCATAGAAACGTATTTGAATATCATCTACAAAGAATGAAAGAAACACACTTAGGGATGTTTGTGCATTAGTTTAACCTTCGGCAAAGTTTATTTCAGAAAAAAATCAACATGTTTACTTTTAGGCTGGATGACAATATTACACAACACATCAATCACCTTTATCCATTTTATGAAAACAGCATAAAACCCCATTTTTGACATCAGCATTAGGTCAGCCTAATTCAGATGACTTCACCGAAGCTGCTACTTGTTGAGCTGTGAAAAGAGAACTAGGTTCACTACCTCTTCCTATTCTAGGGCTATAAAACATTCCAGAGGAGCTTTATTTGGAACAAACACGTAGGGAGGGGAGAACTTGAAGCGTGAAATGTAGAAACCACCCTCTCTCCTCCAACAGTTTCAGTTCAGAAAACTGTAGCAAAACCTGAAGTGCCACAGCTGAAGTTCCGCTTGCGGCTGGCGGAGCGCCACTGCGGAGCTGCAGCCCCGAGACACGGCGGGGGCGCGAGCCAGCAGCACGGCAGCACTGATCCTCCAGCCCCCAAACACTGCACACGCCAGGAACATGTCATTTGCCTTCTGCTCCTCTGAACAGATTTGCTTTCGTTCCCTTTGTATTTATTCATTTATATTTTTACAAGAAGCATCACATTAGGAAATTCCGTCCCCGGCACTCCTGGTGAGGAAAATACTAGAAAAAACCTATTCTCTCTTAGGGTGACTGATGCAGGACAGGCTTGTGGAGCAGTCAGACTGCTTGCCCTGACCCACCACCTGCTAGTCTCAAGGCTGTGAAACACCAGTTCCAGTCCTGCTGTCCTGCATGCTCAAGTTCCTCCAGGCCAGAGGTTTCTGAAAGCAATGAGGTCAGGGGAAACCCCGATCTGGCTGAGGGGAAACCCCTGCTCAGGGCTTCCACCAAGTCACACATTTATTTACTTATTTTGTGCACAAGAGTTAGGTTTTATCTGTCCTTCTGGTGGCAGAGGGTAGATACACTACTGAAGGAAAACAGTTTTTTCCAAGTCCCTTCTTTTAAGCAGCCCCTAAAACCACTGCCTCAAGTCCCTGAAAGCTCCCAAAGCCCTCCCTCTTCCCAAAGTCATAGAAGGGCATTTGCAAGGAAAAGATGGAAAAGGACAGCCTGCACTAACAGCAAATGCCAGTGTGATTTTAACATGTGCAGGGACTGATTCCAAACAGATCAGAACAGGGTCTCTGCCATGCAATCTATACCAAGGAGTCCCAAGTACTACCCATACCTGAAAAAATGCAAAGGATTTCCTTCACTCCCTTGTTTTTATTCCTTCGTTTAGCCCAAATACAATCAACCACATTAACCATTACCTTCCTATACAAAAACAAAGCATCCGAATCCACACTGCCAAATTCTGACACATTCAAAGCCATGAGCAGAGACTGAAAACAAACCCGTGAGAAGCATGTTTACACAGAGTGATCTCTACTATTAGCGCTGAACATATTAAATTCCCATCTGTGGTTAACACAGAATGCTCACAATTATCCCTTGTAATCAGGAACTTAACAATAAATCAGAAATTTTAGAATAATTCAGAGGAGGTGTTAGTTAATGGAGTCAAATGCCACCCAGGACCCACCACTCACACAAAAATCCAGCACATGGGCAAGGGCAGAATCTTGAGAAGAACAAAGGTGATCACATGGTCTCTGTGGAGGCAACATGGGCTGAATTTGCTTTGCAATAGACTATTTGGATTTATTAATTTTCTGGACTGCTGAACTGACATCCAGAACGTCTGAGTGCTTACAAATCCTGCTGCAGTGTCAGAATGGGAGAATACTAATTCAGCACAGCAGGCTTTGTGTGTACTCCAGATGAACATCCTGGTGTGCCTTACAATACTCAGCACTCTTACCTTTCTGAACCTTGTCACAGAGAAGGTAAATCTCTTCCCCTCCTGTCACGCACCCTGCTGTTCTGTCCATTCTTACGATTTTTAAGTTGGAGGCATTGGGAGCTTCTATTGGAAGGGAAGATTTAAAAAAAAAAGCTTACCTTTGTAACAGTTTTAGATTAAAAAAAACCCCCAAAAACAAACAACGAAGCAAAACACACAGAAATGCAACAGAACAAAAAGCCTCCAATACAACCTACTAAAATTTGTCTGTGTACTTTCAAACATGAATAAATTGACAACTTTTCACATGAAAGGCATAATCTTGTATGCTCTAAGCTTTGACCAAACTGTAAACTACAAAATAAGGTCCTGGCACAATTACACACTAGCAAAGTAGCCTAACAGTAAACTGCATCCAGAACCCTCCACTAGTACTGATTTTACAACAAAAGAACACTACAAGAGAACATAATTTTTTCTTCTGTGCTTTCTGACACTGTGACACTCTCGCGAGCTGTTTTCTGTATCTCACTCTATACAGTGCTTTGCTTTACACTGTGGTTTACTTGAAAGCATGTCAGGTTTTGACCAGTGTACTGGACTGTGATAAAACCCCCCACCTTCATGGACCTTGGTAGAGGCATCAATAAACAGCTATTGTTCCTCCAGACAGAACTATCATCTCATAAGCAAAAGCAGCTATGACAGGCAGTTATGCTAACGCAATTTATGTCTGTTGTGTGAAAGAGGCTTGAATGGTGCCAAAGAAGAGTATTAGGAAAAAAAAGGTACAACAAAAAAACCCAAGAAAAACCTTCAGAAATTAACAATCAAGAATTCCCCTTGGGAGATCATAAACTCATAATTGACATCTGTGTAGCAACTTAGGACAGCAGAAATACGCACACAAAATTTCCCCTTTATTTGTCCCCTTAGTTTAAGTCAAAATTTTTGAGATCACTACAGTTCCCAATTAAGAGCAAGGAACAGCAGAACAGTTGCATTTAATACCTTTGTCATATGGACTCTGCCCTTTAAAAACGATGATTTAGACATGGCTGTTGCTTAAAGAAAAAAAAAATGGTACTTTTTCTGAGTCATTACAGAATGACTACCAGGAAAATGGTAATAAGGAAAACTCAGGCAGCAGAAAGGATTCAGGTAAGATGAGTCAGTATAATCGAAAAGCACAAGGGAAAACACGAAGTGAAAAGATTCAGTTAGAAAAAAGACACAGAGGGATGTAACAGAAGTGTAAAAAGTACGGATGGATCTAAAGGAAATGGATTGAGAACTCTGGTTGTGTCAGTCTCTCAAAACAAGGACAAGCAGATGGTCAGCAAATCTGAAAGGTTTCAAATTCTCAACAAAGATTGAAGCAAAGTAATTTTTTCCTCACATCCTGTATGACAAGGCTTTGTCACAGAAAGCAACTGAAAACCCCGCAAAATTCAAGCCCTTCTTATGAATGTAACAAGAATTTACAAAATCCTCAAAAGTGGCAGGATTAAACATGCTAACAACAAAATAAAACCTTGCTCTGCAGCTTACATCACCATCCATTAAAAACCAGAACGATATCCTATGTACTTGGACAGACATGGGGCTAATTATCCATGAGCTACTTACTTCTTATTCATCAAATAACAGGCAAGCAGCAGGGCTAGATGAGTCTACATAGAGCAGTATGCACCTATCATTTTTATACCTACAAAAGCTTGCCCCTTATTAAAAAAATAACTAAGGCCAGATATACTTACTGCTGTCATATATTGCATCTGATATAACAGGATCAAGTTTCCTTGTGAAACTCCCATTACTGTCAGGAAGAAAGGCTGTAAACATGAGACGCACGACACTGAGATCCATTTCTTTAGTCTGCTGAATTGCTGCCTGACGAATAATATCTCTTTCTCGTTCTGAAACCAACAACAGGTGAATTAACACAAGGGGTAGGGGACCCATAACAAAACAGAGGGAACAAACATTACTACCCAAAGGCACCAATAGCGAGGAAATGTGTTCTTTTACATTTAGTATCCATCAGGTTCTCTGTTTTTAAGCAGAGGAGAAGCTACTCAAATTATACTGCAGTTTGTGTATCAGATCTTATTTCAGATAAGGCATATAATTAAAAAGCAGACAGAAAATTACTCTTTGCTGCCATCAATTTACAATGGTTGTGAAAAGGACAAAGGCCACCTCTAAGGACATCTGAATTCCTGGTGTTAAGAGTGATAAAAGGAAGGCTGGACCCCACATACAGCATGTGAAAGCAACATAGACCACAGGTTTTACAAGGATACAGGTGAAATGCAGCTGAATGAGAGTATTCCCAAAAGGAAGCCCCTACGTTAATTAAGGATGTCACGTCTTGCTGCAATAATTCAAAATTACTCTATTTAACAGTTTATTAAACAGCATAAGAGCAATGGAATAGAGGTGCAGAGGTGGGTAGCTATGGAAGGAAGCTGCTCCATTCTCGTATGTGTGTTGACAGCAAAGATTCTTTGTTTCAGACTCCCTAAAACACAACAGCACACCACCACTTAAAGCACACAGCCAATAGGCTGTTCTCCTACCCCAGAATCTGTGTTTTCAGAAGCTCAACCTGCTTTTAGTAAAAGCCCAGTTAGAACCAGGCCATGGTTTCTACATACCAGTTAGCTGTCTGTCTCCACACCCTTCTGCCTGCAGATAGCCGAGTTCAGGGTGCACCAGCAGTCCTGGGTTGTATCCCTTCTTGCAAGCATCTATCATGCGTGTTTCCAGAGTTTCAAACACTTTCTTCTTTGTGACATGAAGTATTCCAAGATTTGCAAACCTGCCAAATTTTGATTGAGCAAAGTATTTCCTTAATGCTTTATGCTAAATCTGCAGCAGGCAGTCTTTGTTACCAGAGACAGCTACACAACTGAAGTCAAAAGAAGGACTCTGCAGGCTTACTTAGGCACTACTAGTTCTCGAGGGCAAGTTTTCCATCAGGAAAAATGGAGCCAAGCTTCCAACACATGTAAAATGTGCACCATTATATGACAGCTATTTTATGGGTGCACAGGATTTTCTATGGCATACGTAATAATTTGTCAGGTTTCAGACTTACACTGTGAAAGCAACTTACAAAACACTGGAAAATCTGGTTGTCACACTTTGTTTGCTCTGTCTTGGCAATGACATTAATATGTCATTCCGTATGTCTGTTAAGCAGAGAAACTGCTCAGAATAAGCTCCATCTGTTTAAACTAGTTTGGAGAGTAAGTTAAGAAGCTAAAAACAGTGCAATCCTTTCCAAAGGATATGTCTTAAACAAGACTGTGGTCATTCAGCAAGACCCTTCGGGTACCTATTTGAAAGATCTGCTTCTCTAAAAATCTCCTGGCACATTTAAAAATCAATTAGATCTGGAAGTGTGAAAACAAGACAATAACTCAATTTTCATGCAGGTCAAGTGAGGATAGGAGAGCTGTTTCTAAACATCTGACGAAAAACAAGACAGGTTAGAAAATGAGCCAAACTTTTCAAGATGAAAAGGAGTATTTAAAATAAAGCTATTTAAATTTTTGTTCTCGGTAAAGTCAGTGCACTGGGCTTGGACATCAAAAGTTACAGTTTAAAAGAATCTCTCTCTCCCAACCTTCTCAGCTTTTTAAACTTCATCTTCTCCACCAACAAAGACATTCTTGAGATCACAGAACCAAAACTCACAGCCAGCATGAAACCTGATCTAAGCCTGAAAACATAGTTGGGAGCCTCAGCTCCATTTACCGATATAAACAAGTATTCTTTTAAATTAAACAAGAACAGACCAACTACAATTTCACTACAATCTTACTGCTTTAAACTTTAAAAGTTTGACTCACATAGTGTTTTCATGTTTATATGTGTCTTGCAAATTTACTAATCCTATTTTCTTAATGCTTTTCTCTTCATTATATCCCTATTGGCAGATTTCAACAAAAGTAAAACATTGATCAAAGTGGTAACAAAAGATTTCTTCAGTAACTTTTGCATTTCTCTGATCAAAACTACTTACATTTAAAAAAATGGGCTTACAATACAAATTTGGACTGCACACCAAGAGATTAAAACTATAAATTCTAGGTGAATTTGCTTAGGGCAAATTCTACAAAGCTAAATAGAAACCCCATTGATTTTTCTGTTTGAGATACAAACAAAACACAGAGCAGAGCATGAAGACTAGTGCTCCACTTAGCTGCCTCTCAGTAGTACTTCTGTATTGCTTCTTACAGTGCTGGTGCTCAGATTAGCAAAGGAGTTGACGGACTTACCCTACAACCATGTCTTTAGGTCCTGCATTAACCGTGCACACTCCGTCTTCACAAAATTTACCCACCAAGCTGTGAGCATGTAAGTGGACGTATTTCCCGTTAGTTACTAACTGGACAATTACTTTTGCAGGTCCAACATAATTGCAGATCTGTAAACAAATATAAAAAATGTGGGATAGTTTGCTTACTTCTATTTTTTTTAGATGAAACGAGTTATGATTCCAGCTGAATATTTTCTGTCAGCTAAGTACAATCAAACTTACATACAAGAAATACTAATGGAAAACTAACTGTACCAGATCATCATGAAGAAGAGTCAACACTTTTTCTGGTAATTAAACTTGACATACAAATGGCAGAAAAATCTAAAAGAAAGCATTTTCTGTTTCCTAAATCATGAATCTCAGTCTTACATTCTGGCCATTTACGCCACATTGTTCTCCTTAAATTTCAGTCAGTACATTGAATCCACAATAAACATTGCCACCTGTTAAGAAGCATACATAAAATATAAGTATTTAATTAAAAGCCCTGCCTTGTTTTGCCCAATTTGAAAACACTTTAAAATTTATTTTTAAACATTATGATTGTTTTAAAACATTTTGACCTCATTACAATGACTCTTCAGATAGAGATTTTAAAGTGAATGAATTCTACATTAACAGGTATTTTGTTAGTTGAATATGCTCCATCGACACATATTACCCAGTTCAGCAAAGATCTCCCTGAAGCATACACAAGCATATATGCTAAATTCCCACCTAGGATTTTGCTGGACTAGAACTATGACAAACTGTGTGCTTGCACATAGCCAACTCTGGAAGACTACAAAAGCTTTTTCACCCCCATAACAATTACCCATCACCATACATTTTAAATAGCTTTTAAAACTGATGTCAAACAATGCCTGAAAAACACACCTAAAATTACTAATAACATAACCATATTGCTAAGTTCTTTGTTTTACATACATTACTTAGAACTTTATTTTCTTTCCTCACAAGTAACACTCGAAGTCAGTTATGGGTTATGCACCACTTTCAAATTATGCTGAACATAAAATTACCCCACTTTTTAAAAAGCAAACATTACCTTCCCTTCTAATTTACTTAATTAACCCTTTTATCAATGTTGGGCTTTTTCCCCTCCTCTTCTAATTTTTCTTCTAATTTGCCTTGAGCAAAGTTCTTTGTATTACTGCAGCTTATAGATCTAATCAACCAAGGTATTAAAGGATCCTGATAAACATTAAAGTGATGAATCAGTGATGAACTGAATATTTAAGGTTATATTGTTGATAAAATGCTGATAACGAGGGATTGCCTCGATTTCACCACATTACTGAGTTCTGCTAGCTTCCTTCACTGCAGTTAACCCCACTCTTGAACCCATTCCATCACAGCTGAAACACTTTGCATATGTACAATGCATGCCCTCCCTGCCTTTCTATTCACTGCTAAAACAAAAAAAAAATCCCAATTATGAAAATGTTGGTCCAGGAGGAGCAGGTGTGCAAAAGCCCTCTCATGACTCACTGCCTGCTAGTTAACTGTAGAATACTGTACTAATGTACATTTTACAAGTGGCAGTTTTTAAAATACAAGATACGGGTACTCACGCTTCTCTCCTGTTTCCAAATTGCAACGTCTCCTGGACTGAAACAGTACAGAGATGCAAAATAATCACTGCTGCACTATTTCCATAATTTACCAGCAGTGAGAAAATTCCTACGTACCTTTCACAAAGTCACCTGAAAATAAAAAGGACTGTGTTTGGTGATACGTGTCACCACCACTACTACAATTAACTTCTCAACAAGGTGGCTTTTAAAAAGTTATTTTTATTTTACCCCTCACTAAATGAGCCTTTCCCTACTACAAAGCTCCCAGCACACCTCTAGCACTACATTCATTATGAGTAACATACATGTTCTAGTATCACATCAGAAAAGTTCAAGACAATCCCTCATCAGCTGTAGAAACCACAATGAAACTGGAGGTAGGACTGCTGCACGTCAAGGACTTTCCAGCCTCTGAAAGCAGAACATAGAACTGCAGTGGTAACCAGATTGCAATCTCCCCCTGTTACTCAGCTCAGCATGATCTTTGTAGTCTTCCTCTCAGGGGAAAAACAAAAGAGTTCTTAAAACGTAATACCTTATGTAGGCCATTAGGCAAGAAAGGACTATTTTTGTCATCTACTCTGATGTCCTATCCTGCAAAGGCTACAGAATGTCCCCCTGAACTGTCTCCTGCCTATATTTCTTATAGAAAGACTTTCCCACTTGATTTCAAGACATCCAGGGTTATCTTGGAGCCCAGCAGAATAGTCTGAGTGGTTAAATATCCTTATGTACCATAAATTAAGTCTGAAATAATTCTGGCATGTCCTTGAATCATGCCACAATTTCAGAATAATTTGAAATTTATTCTGGCACTAAGGTATACAAGTAACTATCACCTTTTACATATGCACTTAACTGTCAGAGGCATTAAAAGGTAGAAGGTATGTTACAGTGCGGAATATCTACAGAAACCAGGGGTTACGGTGTTGGCACAAAAACATACGCTCAGCACGTGAGGGAGGGAGCATCGGGATGCTGTATGGCTCAAAATCAGAGCTGTGATCCAAAAAGAGTTACCTCCCTATCTTCAAATTAAAGATGAAGTGAAGAAAGAAAATAAGAAGTTCCTGGGAAGAGTATAGCTGTAAGACTTGATTACATTCTGTACTGAAGCAGCATTCAATTGATCTGATAAAGTTCAAATGCTGCAGGCTCACACTTATCTGCTGTTTCTGTTTGAGAGATTTGCCTGAAAGATTAAAAGGACCCTGTGAATTCGAAATTGAGTCCATTTCAAAACAAGAGTTGAAAGTTTTTTCAGTTATTTCACATCCTCCTCCAATCCAGACCCCAGCCAATTTTTATAGTTTCTGAAATTTTGCAAAAACTTTGTTAAGAACGTTCTCCTACTTCAAAGATGTTCTTTCCAGTTACTCTTACAAGTAAGAAGTGAAACCAACTGGTCAACAACAGAAAGCAAATGATGGAAAAGACCGTGTCAAACCTACAAAGCCAGCAACTATGAAAACATCTATTTCTCTTTCTAATCACTCTGTTATAGTAACTACAGCCCCAACCCTGTCTAACCTTCAGAGTGTGACTAGTGCTGTCCTCGGTACATATGTAGGAACATGAGGTTCCACAGATGAGGCATCACTCACTCTTTATAAACAGCCTGTTTTTATAGAGCAGCATCACTCTTTTTTTCAGTTGCTAATTTAAAACAAAATATTTCAGATGTGGTACGAATCATGTAGACCACTGAATGCTTACTTAGAGGTTTAAGAAAAAACAATGAATGTAAAGTAATTTAAACCAATGGGAGCTGAAGATCTCCTGATTCTCTGAATGTGAGGTGACTAATGACAAATATATGGAGCTGGGTGCTCTGCTTTACGAGCCCAACTAAAGACACTCAGTGCCTCCTGTTCAGTCAAGCCAACTGTATCAGTAAAAAGCTCAAATCTGAATGAATTTAACTTTCTGATGAATTTGGTTCAGTACAGATTTTTAAGAGGGGTAAAGATTTGTAACAAAAGGTCTGCTCATTCTTGTCTCATATTCATCCTTTAACCCCTCTGTTAAATGAGTTTTTAACTTGTAATCAGCAATCTATCACTACAAGTTAATTCCTCTGAAGGGGAAAAAAGTAAATATGCTGCTCCTTTCTTCACCAAGAAAGCTCATCAACAAAGTAACTTGGCTAATTTTCCATAAATTCTCCTCCCTGAATTTCAAGTATGTGCTAAAATCTCTTTTTTCAATAAGAACACTTTTCTCCAGATTGAGGTGTAATTTAGGATAGCCACAGGACATGACTGGATGGGCAGTTCTCCCGTCCTGTGCCTGGGTTCAGGGCTGCCTAACTGGTATGCAGCTTCAATTCACAAGCCAACCTGCCCAAACTCTTTGCAGAGAGATGCTTCTCTTTAGCTCGGGCACATCTCTGCACAGCTGGCTACTCCTGTCCAGGCTGGGGCTGATTTACATTCAGCTCACAGAGAAAAGAGCACTGGAGACTGCAGCCACCCACTGAGATTTGCCCCCAAGGAGATGAAAATTCAGGACATTTCTTTCACTCCACTATTTTCAGCAAATTTTCTTCACACCTAAAACTGGATGAAGCACTTCAGTGTAAAACATGAATATGTCCACATCAACAGCAGTATGCAAGATCACAACACACGTGGTAAACATGTAAGAAGGCCACTGAAAATTTTCTGCACAAGTTCTCTCACATATTTAAAAGCATATAAAACTCAAGTAAATTATAAATAAAAAATGTAGATAGTTAAATAAGCTGATGATGATAATATTATGCTTTCCAGTTTTATTCTTTCTTGTACTACTGATTGCTTTTTTCTCCTGGACAAAAAGCTAATGATGAACAAGCAGTTCAGAAGCTTTGTCTTCAACTGTTCTAGACAGTAAAATTTTCCAGCATTGTCTTACTTACACTAAGTGGATGAAAATGAAATTTAAATGAAGAATTGTAGGTAGCCTTTCACTGCAATCATGAAACGTAACTTCATTATAACATATTCATTATCTACAACTTCTCTGCTCTCAATAATGATATGCAAAGTTACATAGAATCCTCTGAATATGCAAGATGTTTTCTACATACTAAGATTACTGTTAGCAAAGAAATGGCGAAACAAAGGACTATAATTGCATGAACCATAAATTAATCCCATTTTTTATATTATTGAAAAACACTATTACTATCTAGACTCCATTTGTCAGGACTGTTCCATTAAAACAAGAGAGTTCACATCAATTCCACCTTGCTGGCCAGTGCACATTTGTTTTAAGCGTAAAGACTGGCACTGCAGAACATCTACACTAACTCATGAACTACACCATCTACTAATATGCTATACAGGAAGTGGTTAAACACGTAATTAACTACCAAAACATCTTGCTTAGAGACATAGCAAAGTCTTCAATACACTAGCCTTTACCTAAAGGATGTATCTTGATGTGTTCCAGCATAGCTACAAGTTAGTGAGGGTGCAGGGAGAAACAAAAAAAGGGTGAAGTTGAAGAGCCCACATCATGCAAGAGGTCACATCACACAAATGAGTTTTCTTTTGGCCTTCAATCCATAATCCTACAAAAACGGAGTAGGGAGACTGCAATGCTTTTTAGTGCAATGGTGTCTATTTTCAGGACATCCCATGATAGCTACTAGTAAATACTATCAATTTGCTGTGCAGAGTTGGCCAAGCAAAAAGCAGATCCCCATGTGAGCTGTGCTGACCACACCACAGCCAAGGCTTAAAGATCTGTCACAAAACTCCTTTAGTACAGTACAGCCAAAGCCCATGCTACTGTCCTTTCACTGCACTGTGATCAGCTACTGAAAGTTTTGTTGTGAAAACATTGGCATAGGAGTTAAAAAAAAACAAACCCAAAAAACCAAAAACCAACAAAAAAATGGAATCAAAATGCAAACCCCCAACACAACAAAAGCCAGCAAAAATCTTTAATTGTGCTCCCCTCAGTTATGACAAGGTGAGCACACTGACAAAACACAGAAGAGACTTACAGGAAAAGGTGTGAAACACTTCTGTCTTTACTGGCACCACTTGAATCAAGAACAGGCACTAACAAGCAATGGCCTTGAGGAATTTACTGGTTGTGTTCCCTTGCCAGCCTCTCCCAGCAGGTGTTGCCATGTGGGGATTTGTACTAGAAAAAGGCCCAGATGCACACAGTAGAAAAGGAGGGAGGGGAAGGGACGTGTGTGTGTGGGGAAGCTTTAGATGAAATTAAAATCTGATGATCAATGAAATTAGAAGGGTTTGATGGAAAGGAGAAATTCCATTTCCTGTGTAACTCCTCATTGCTTATCTCCTTGTCATGCTACTGTGTGACCTGCCACACCTTTATAAAGTATCACTTCATCAATATCAATACAGATATTATCAATACAGATTGCATTGGAATGCAAGGATCTGGCTCAGCTGAAGTAAATTATTTTATATCTGAATATACCAGTGATATTTTGTTCATTGGTTCATCATTGCTGTCAAAATAGGAAAGAGGAAAGCAAGTAGATCATTTGCCTCGGCTAATAATTTTTCATAGGAGTTTTGCAAGGCTACATGAAATCAGCTTTCCCAGCTTCTTTTCAATTTGCAAGACTAACTGCCTAGGCTACCTCAGCCAATGCTGATTACTTTCCATTGAGTCATGCTTATACTGATTCATTACAGAGATGCAACTGTTCCAAATTCCAGCCTTTCCCAAGAACTACAGATGAACTACACACATACTTAGGAGAAAGATGAGGAGGGGCATGCACCAAGGCAGAGGCAGTCTGTGTGCCACTCTTCCCTCCCCTTCTTTCCCCACAAAAGAGCAAGAGATAACACCAGAATTAAAATACATTAAGAAGTAACACTAGAATTGGAATACATTAACCCTGCTCCTCATGAGAGAATCTGTAGGGCAATAGTTCAAAGACAAAACGCAATAACAAGAACAAGAATGCCATTTAAGTTCAAAAAAATACTGAAAAGACATGGTGTACATTTTCCCAACGTCCTCAGAAAAAGAATTTGCTGCGAGAACCACAGACAAACACAGTTATACAATCCCAGAATGATTAATCACTCTTCTAATCTTCCTGCTCTGCCTCCACAGACCATTTCTTTGATTAACAGATTTGAATTTTTTCCAGGGGAAAAAATTATCCACAAAAAAAGTTCATCCAATACCTGAACATAACACTGTTTCTATTAAAATGGGAAGTTTTACGTTGACTGTGAAGGAATTAAGTTCTTAAGAACAGAGTATCCTAGAGGTATTGAATTAGGAGTAACATGAACAGAAAAAACGGGAAAATTTCACTCGTAGAATGAAGTGGAATAACTAAGCAGCCTCATGCTTTGCAATAGAAGTGGAGCAATTGAGCAGCTCAGGTCTTGCTAGAACTGCACCTTAGGGAAGAGCTCCATTAGTCTGCATGAGGGCAGCAAGGTGGTAGGTGCAGGAAAGCTTACTGCTCAAGTGCTGGCAGATAAAAATGGTGCCAAAATAACCTCACGAATTTGAAGAAAACTTTATTTTCAAAATCAATCACACTTTGAAGCTGGGATTGAAATGTATTCTGTCTTGAGTAATTTCATACAAATTTATGCTGCTATGCAGTAACGCCCTATAGAGATACACAACACTTGCTTTCAGTTCAGAAAATTAATGATTTATGTACTTACTTTGACCTGAGGGTAAGATTTTTTGTTCTTTTCACTAGAAGCACCAGGAAGTCCACCGTGTGAAGGTCCTTCACATACGTATCGGAAACGAAAACCTCTCTGTGGAAATAAAGGAATAGAAACTTGAAAGCCTTGAAACAAAACTAAAAGAAAAATAGCACATGCACACATGAACATGCACACACATAAACAAGACTTGCTCAAATGGAAAAGTTACAACTGTTCATCCCTGAAATGCTGAGTGCTGGTTAACAAAGCACAGATGAACTGCAGACCTGGAGAAACTGTTCTATCCTCACTCTTACACACAGTAGCAACCTGAATTTGTTTCACTTAAGTGAAGATATTTTAAAGCAGAGATCTATTTATACTCTCAAAACAGGATAAAAACTAACATGTACAGAATGCAAGAGCAGATACTCTCTCCCATGATTGCTGCTAGGCAGACAAAATTGGAGCTAATTATAAGGAAGCATCATAAGCATCCTTATTCTTGTAAGTGTCATAAAGGAAAGAACACTGATGAAATAGAAGAAATGCTTCTTCCTTCTGGGAAAAGTGTTTGAAAAGTGTATCTCCAACTGAAGTCCAGAAACTGCACAAAAGCTTCAGGGGACTTTGGCCAGGTTTTCATCTCAGTTGCATAAATAGACATCTGAACATACTTCAGAGAAGTGTAGGATATTGGTAACCAGTCCAGAGCACAGCTCTCCACTGATTCTGTTTTTATTTATGGGAAATAATATCCCCTTTACTTAACACAATACCTATAAGGCACAAGAGATGCAACTCTTATTTGGTAACTCTAACCATGTATTTCATGTGATCCCCAATTTTGCTTTCACGTGTACCCTCCAGTCCTGCAATTTCTAGCAAAATCCCCATCTTATACAGAGCTTCCAGTGTTTGTTCAAATATCACCAGTTAGTGTGGTACCCTTTGTCAAGAGTCATTCAGCTTCTTTCAACAGCAGACAACTCTGAATTCAAAGTGTGTATTAGCTGAAAGCAAACAACACGATTTAAAATTACTCTGTAAACACCAGCTTCAACACCTGTCACACTAAAGCCTTTCCAGGTTAAGAACTTGTTTCCCAGGCAAATGTAAATATCCGACTTTTATTCAGATACTGACCAACTGCCTTCCTAAGGTGAACTAAGCGACCAAGAGTACTGCAAGTGAAGTGCTCAGCAATGATGAGCTTGAACTCAAGCTGTCCAAAAGGCAAAGCAACCTCTGCAGTCAGGACACAGGAGGCGACCCAGTCTCTCTTCACCTTGATGCATTCAATCCAATAGATCCAGCAGTCATCTGTGTGGCCTTCCTCAGTCTATTGCCTTTGCTATCCTAGCTGTGTTTTCACACATGCAGTCTTAGTCCTTTCATCTGTCTGTTAGAACAGTGATCACTCTATTCATCACTCTGCTGATAAATCACACTCATCTTGCTTTTAAAAATCGTTGCCCAGCTTGCCACATGGGTATTCCATGAGAGGAGACACTTGCTGAGAAGTCATACATGGAAACAATAGTTTCTCCTTATGTACTGTATCCTGCTGGCCCCACCATAGAAGGACATGGCCTGATTTGGAACGAACTAAAACAACATGAAAGAGGCAGCATATTCTTGCAAGAGCTCACAGTACACTGCTGTTTCATTTATGACCGTGATGAAGAGTCCCTATTTCTAGAAGCATGCTTGAGCACAAAAAATGTCTTCGGTGTGTGGTTGAAACCAATGTTCTCCACTGCCTCCTGCCAGAAGACTGGCTTGTCTTATGCTTCTGCAGAAGACCAAGAGGAGGGTGGGACAGCTTTTAGCCACCCTTTTCCCCTGTTTACTAAACAGCTCGGTAAGGTAGGATTTTATGCAACTCACTAGGACAGATAGGAAAGGCACCTCCAAACCCTCACAGCTTCAGGAGGAATCCTTGCAATTGCTGGTGCCACTGGCTGAAGGGGAACAGCACCCAGGCGATACTTCAGGGCAATCTTTATCCAGCAATTACTTTGTACATCAGTTGCATGAAAACTAACCAGTGTATTGGGATGACTTTATGCTGTCAGAGGAGTGTAAGTCAGTGTTTGCTACATAGTCAGAAAAGAAGTTACATTCAAGCACTTATCTTCATTTTTCTTGGATTATTCAAAGCAGGCAACCATAAGAAAAGGCATCTCAAACGACAACTGAATTTCTTTACAATAACAAAGCACAAGTCAAAAGTTCCTGTGACTTGGGAATGAAGTGCTTTCCTTTTTTCTTTCTTATGTTTCAAGAAACATGAAACAAATCCTAAAACTCTTCCATGTTTGGTCTACTAGTTTGTATTTCCAAATACTGGGGTACTGTAAGAGTCACTTCTAAGATGAAAAGTCTACACTTAGACATGTTTTTTAAAATCCTCAGGGTTTTTTTGTATTATGACACTTCTATGGAGACACAAAGATGAAAACAGAACAAAACAGGAAACGATTTAACTACAAAAGTAAGAGTTAGAACTGCTCATGTTCAAGTGCCACACTTGTTCTGAGAGTTCAGCCTTTTCTGTACCCTTTTTTTATTCAAAGCTGAATGTAGTAATTTGTTTTCAAAATGTAGTCTTGTTCTTACCTGTTTTGGCTGTTCTATGATTTGAAGATATGGTCCATCTGCTAACATAAAAGAAAGAAAAGTATTAATAGAAATTATATTTCTATTACTATGATGTGTAAGTTGCAGGTGTAAAGTTACGTCCTTGAATGTCTTGAGATAAAATTTTTGAAAGCACCTAAGTCTCTTCAGAACTTAAATTTCATCAAATAATTTAATCACTTGGCAGTCTGTCATTTCCAACATTCCTAGAGACCAGTGGAGTAAGAAGAGAAGGATTGACTCAAAAAAGTTAATTTTAGCTCAGAAGGCCTAAATGGGCAACTGATCACTCAGTTAAAACTTTTAAGGGTGAATAAGAATAGGATCCTCCCCTTGCCACTGACAAGCAGTCTGGCCTTCTTGAGCTAAAGTTAACTTTTGTATTTGAACCCCTTGGGCTCTAAAAACTCACAAGCTTTTGGCCCTAGGGCTTCCTATTGAATAGGTGCTTTTGAAAGTGTAGAGACTGCCAATGGGAAGCTCCGAGGTATGGGAATACAGGAGGAATTCAAGCTGTCTCAACATGCCCTAACAGCCAGAACTGCTTTAAAAAAAATCCTGGAATTGAGAAGACTAAACAGTTTACATTCTTTTAATAATTTCAGATACACTTTTAAATATACTGTTTTACTGCGCTTCTAAAAACACTGAATACACTCAATTTGATTACAGATGCAAACTCTGTGTTGAGATCCATCTTGAGTATGGTGCCAATATATAGGATTATGTTCTACTAATATTATACTTACATCTTTTAAAGAAGGCTTCCTTAAACAACTTTCAGTCTTGTACAGTGGCTAACTTCATATATAAACCTCAATCAAAATTCACCAGTTTAAACAGCCTTTGAGCAGGCCCTAAAATCCAATGAGAACTCAGTGCCACCAGAGTCAGGAACTCATCACCTGATCAAAGCTTACCTCCAACACTGATCATTTAGATTATTTACATCAGGAAGGAAAGCTCTCTAGGTGTATGGCTGTGAATACCTCTTCACATTCAAGCCACTCCTGAGTCTGAAAACGACAGTTCCAAGAGGTATGATTTCTTTCCTGCCACTTGCTAAGCAGACAAGAACATTTGCATTTCAATGCTAAAAAATCAGTTGTTTTCAAAGCAAACCCCAAACAACAGCTTCACCATGAACACCTGCATAATATTTTGCCACTCATATTCCTGTTGGAGTTCTGTATCATCACTTCTTCTCTGTTAAAGGTATTAATGCTATGGAATCAAGCAAGCTCTCTGGGACACGTGAATCCTCCAGAGCAGACAAGCCACAGTTACGTGACAGAGCCAGCAAGCACACAAAGCATTCCATGCCCTGCCACAGCCAGGTGTGATCTGCCCCCGAACAACTGCACCATCTGCAAGTACCACACCATCCAGCTACCTCAGCTACATAGGAGTTGGCTTCACCACAGAACTACATACCTGCATCAACTTTTATTTCCCAGTAAGCCTAATGTTCAGTGATAATTAAATATAGCAAGGGATTAATCAACTTATGGCTTGTAGTATGACTACCTGCATCCTTCCCAGCTCCTCAATACAACTTCATTTTACTAAAATGACACTGCTTCCTGTCATTGGTCAGCACAGCTCTCAAATGAACAAGCTTCTCTCAAATCAAAGTTTCAACAAACACACCAATAGATGAAATCAGTATTCTGCTGCTGCAGTTAGCTGACTCAGCTACTGAATTACCTTCATGCCAAAATTATATTGCAAACGTCAGTCACAACAATTTTCACATATAATTTATTTCCAAAGTCCAATATTTGTACTTTCCTGTGAACAAGTAAACAGTGCTACTTGAAATCATGTAAAAAGGTGCCTCAAGACCATATACCATGACCTTATATTAGAAAGCATGAAAAATAGTTTGGACTTCAACTTTAAAAGATGTAGAGTAACGTTTATCTTTGGCCTTATATTTCAATTTTTGTCTCTAACAGAGTCAAGATGAACTGAGTTGGGTTTAAGCAATATATCAGCACTTAAATTTAAGATCTCTGCTCTCAGACCTCTAACGCTCCTTGTGCTTTAGGCATCTGAAATTTTATATCCAGAAGCCTTGTATTTTATGGGCACTGGCAGAAATAATGCACCTAAAATACAACTGTGTAGTTCAACTTTCAACCGAGCCTCGAGAGCATGACCTGCGAAGCAATTGTTCTTTGGCTGTTCTCCTCTTAGGAATTCATTTTCAAGGCATCTATGTTGGGTTAGTATCAGCACAAAGTACTACTCCTTTCTCTCAAACATGAGACAGAAAAGGAAGCTTTCTTATCCAATGGCCAACTGGCTGCAGAAGTACCTCAGGATGCAGCAGATCCAAGTTTCAACTTTTCCTCAGCATAAGGAAATTCAAATTCTTAAGAGAGGAATATACACATACTGGAAAGCTCATGGGAAATTCTTTATACCACTGAAATGGCTTGACCTTGCATGGCACTTGTAAAAACTCAGGAAAATTGAAAACTTAGGGCTTTGATTCTTCCCCTTGGAAAAAAGCTTATAAAAAGCAGACAAATACACTGTTAAAATATCTTACATACTAACACTAGAAAAGCACAAAAAGATGCAGTGTAAATGTACAAAGGCAAATTAGATGGCTCTTATCATTAATCCACATTATATAAATCACATACCAATGTATTTAAAACCCAGTTTTGCGAAGTCTTATTTTAACCCTTGGGTTTTCTGACTAAACATTTTCTTTTAGAATGACTAAGTAATTTTCTGGTATAGCATCTGAACCAGACCGAAATAACAGCACAGAGAAGGCACTTTAACGCAAGGCACTTAATTACATCTGAAATGCTATTTAAAAACAAAGCAGCAATGTTCAAGAAAACATCCAGGCATAAATGGCATATCATTTTGATTACAGAAAGGATTTTACTCCATGAAAGGTCTCATTCAACTGTCTTAACTAAATTCCACATACTCCCCAGAAGTACATTAGACAGCCTAACACTGGCTATGTGTGGTTCCTTCTTTCTCTCATCCTTTCCCACGGGGAGAAGACATTTAGTGTTTTGCACACGGAAGTTTTTAATATTTCGTTTCTATTACTAGGCATGTCTGGTCTAAGCACACAGAGAGCAGGAACCTGAAGATGAACACTTTGTAAGAGAAACTAATAATGACAAGATTTGTGATGATCTTTTGCACCTCTGTTGTAGCCCAGAAGGTTGCTTACTTCATGTTCTGGTTTAACAAGCAACCCCCTTTTAAATGTTAAACAACCACAAGAAGGAACACTACTTAATGCATAGCTGACGTTCTACTTTTGCCCTGCAGAGAGGTTTCAGGCACACAGTCACGGAGCTGGCCTCTACACAGGGACGACTCTCACGGTTGCCAAGAGCCAAGTTCTGACATGAGTGCTCCTCATGATTTGCCTGGCATTGCTGCAGCCAGAAGAGGCAAGAATTGTAACTAAAACACGCAGTCCTCCAACCTGGAGGGGCTTTGGTGCAGACTGCCACATCCCGGGTATGCTTCAGGGCTTCTTTCTCTATCTTCTCACCTCGGTTGCCACAGACCGACACGCATTCCACTGCCGCCCCTCCAGCCTGAGTCACAGTCCCACTTCCCCACGTCTTCTTCAGCTGCTGAGTTTCTTCATTTTCCTTCCTGCCTGAGTCAGAGGTCCTCCTGCCTCTTGACACTCCCACCACTTACATTCTTTCTTCCTCTTGACAGGCCTCACCCTACATACACACTTCCAAAGAAGCATCTTAGGCTCCCTCTTCCCACCCTAACAAAATCAAGGAAAAAGGGATCTGTGAAGTTGGTGGGATATCCCTGCAAGCCTGGCAGCACTGTTGGACTAGGGGGGTCCTTTATTTAACAGCTTAGCTAGTACCTGAAGCCATTCAAGCTAACCTGCAACAAGCTCTGGACAAGTCTCCCCCCTCACCTCCCCTCTGTGGATGCCCCAGAACAGGCACCTCACCCCCGTAATTGCTGTTAGGATGGACATGGATGAACACACCCATAGTCTCTAGGTTTGGATTGTTAAATCCCAGAGCAACCCTCTTGTGCCTATCCTGGCAGGGGTACCTTGTTGCCAAAATCTCAGACTCAAGACCTAGCTCCTTTTCCTTCCTGAAGGTCTGCTGTAGTATTTGCACCTCCTCCCTCTCAGGGATTCCAAGAACACACTCTCGAATCTCAGCTCTTCCATGTTCAAAGCACAATGTTTAAAGACAGCAGCACATGGGCTTTGCTTAACCTCTTCCCTCAGTTCCCTCTTCAAAACACAAGCACAGAAGATCTAGAAAGAGCACCAAAAACAGTATGCAAGTCTGCTCAAGCTTCTTAAGATTAGGCCCACGGCTGGGGACAGGGAAAATGAACACACATCTTCATTTTGGTAATGGTCAGGCTTCCTTGAATCTCTAATACTATATCTCTCTGAAAAAGTATGAATTAAAGCTTTTTTAAGTGCCTTCTTTTTCCCTCTGTGCCCTTCTCATTTCTCAACAGTGTCACACAGGGTTGGACAGAGGAGGTTAAAGAAATAACAAAAAACTAATTTTAGCAGCCTCCAGGCAATAATGCTCAGCTCCTGATGGCCCTGCTTCCATTTCCAAGGTTTAAAAACACACCACCTTAATGTCAAGAACTAGTTGGATCAGAGCCCCTAGACCACAAAACAATTAAGCAGTTCCCAAAACCACCTCTAACTGGCATGCAGATTGCTATGTTCTATGACCTTGTACAATCAGGAGGGTGTAAGAAACACCCAAAATTATAGCCCACTTTGCTCAGAGCTCTGCCCATTTCCTCTCCAATGTAAAGCATCACTTTCTCTCTCCACTACACACTGGACATCCCACTGATGTCTTATTTGCTTTTACACTGTCTAAATACATGCCATGGATAATCTCCCCTTCATTCCCAGTGCCACTGAGGATCAGTACCCAATTTGTTACAGATACACCTTTTTTCCACCAAAGGCACACAGAGACTACATCTCTTTCTAGATTTAATGCAAATGTAGAACTTGAACCACGTAACTATCTTCTGCAGCTTTAGAGTCTAATTTTTATTTAAACTGGCATATGTGAGAGAGAAAAAGAAGTGAGCAAAGACACTTGAGCACTAACAACATCACTGAGAAAATCCTTCTCCCAACATCTCCAAGGTTTTCTACTAGTATTGTAAATATTAACAGAACAGCAGGACATCTGTCATCAGAAAGTCCCCAAATTCCCCGGCTATTTGTTGATTCAGGTATGCTGGCATGATATGGCAATCCACGGTTATATATTAAACCTGTCTGCCAATGTAATAGGTCTGGCACTGTGCATTTATGAATGCATAGACTGAAAGATCATTCAACTGTCCTAGAGAAAAATCCTTTACAGAATATTTATTTCACTCTTTCCATATCTCAGTGGGAAGTATTTTTGGAAAATCCCGCATGAATTTTTTACTTACCTTGCTGTGTAGAAAGACATAATTCATTAGTCCCTGCCTGAAAACCACTACAGCAGAATACATCAATTACGATATTATCTTATAACTGAAAAGCTAATCCATAGTAACAACGCAGCATAGTTTCAAGCAGGGGAGGAAGCAAGCATTATAGTGACACTACTCAAGAAACAAATTGACTGTGGCATCATCAGATGTTGTTGAAATGATCAACATTTTCTAAATCTTAACTTTTTGTTTGTGATAACCTGAAATCCAGGATCCTTTACTGAGTCCCATTTTGTAGACAAGGAACGAGCTACCTATAGTGCAGCAGCAGACAAGAGCAGTGGCACTTATAAAAAAAGGCCTTTTTCTAAGCAATTTTGCAAATTAAGGACAGAGCTAGACTTAGCCCAGTTTTCCGTGACTGCAGAACTCAGTGAATCCTTGACTCCCTGACACTGTCTTGAAAACAGCTGTTTTATACTTTAGACAGGACACAGATATCTGAAAAGTAGGGTTTATATGTGTGAATAATTTGCATGGAATGAGTCTGGCAGGAGAAGTACAGAGTAAGCTTAAAAGGTACACATAAGAGAGCTCCTTACGGGGAAATTTCCATAACCTTATATGTTCCACAGAAACTCTGGGAGAATAGTGAAAAAAAGCCCTTGGTATACAATGCACAAGTCGTTTAATCCTACACAGATGAATCTTACAGAATAATTTTATGTGCCTTAATAAAAATACTCTGCAAGTAAATGATTGCAGCACTAACTTGTTGGATGTTTGTCCATATTTGTGAAGAGCTTTGCTCTTCAGAACATTTTATCTTGAAACAAAATTATCTGCACCATATGTGTTTCTTGATCCTTTCTCGCTACTACTCAGACATGAAAACTAAAGTATGGTTTAAACAAGGAAACACTGAAACAGTAAGCATGCCTTCATTTTTATCTTAAAATCAGCATTTATTGTTACTTCAGAGTGGAATTTTACCTACGAAGGAAAATGCTAAATTTTTATTTCATTTTACCCTTCAGACTTTCACTGCTGTCAAGTGTATGGACTAAATATTGCAAACAGAAGCTGGTTTGCAGTTTCAACTAAAGAAAGTAACTTGCAATACAGAAGATACCAGCTACATCCTGACACAAGTCAAACATAACAACAGAAAGTTGTCATGTTAAGACATTATTAGCTATATTGCAGATATATATTTTGAGAAAAAGCTCATAAGCTTAAATAAAATTTTATTTCCTTCTTCCTTCCATTTCACTGTTCTCATAAACTAAGCAGGAAAAAAGTATTTTTCAAATTCATGCAAGAAGTAATATTTATATAGAAATTTAATAAGCAAAACCAGATAAAGGTTGATCAAGTAGCTGATACTGACTGAGATATAACAGACTTGGATTTGTTATTCTGGAACCATACTGTAAGAACTGCATATCAGACCTCTGCAGAATACTATTTGCTTATTTTCTGTAGCCTGGTGCAAAATTTGACCCTGAACTTTCAAACTAGTGTTATTATTCAGAAAATTGTCAGATATTTCTACCACCACACTGCCACTTTACAGGAAACAGAGAAGTCACCGAGAAGGAAAAACACAGGAAGTTAATATTCTCTACATTGTATTAGTGAAAAACAAGCACCTTAAGAACTACTACAACAAATGAAACAGCGTTCAAAAGGAAAAGAAGTACATGTTGCAGTCTGCAAACTGGCAATACAAACACTGAAGGTGCAAATTTAGGAAAAAAAACCAAAGCAAATAATTCATAAAATCAGGTCATTCAAAGCTCTTTGGTCACTGCCCTGGTTTGAGCTGGGAAACTCAGCTGAAACTTTCAGTTTCTGTACAAGCCAAAAGAAAACCAGATTTGCCTCACTGCTGAAAGTTTCATGTGGGTAAGAAAGAGATGCAAAAAGATGCAGAAAACCCCCCAAACAAACAGATCTAGTTGACAACTTTGCAATCTAGTATTATGAAATACAAGCCTGGAAACAAAAAAGCCTTTGAAAAGAAGTTTCAAAAGAAAACAAATGGGAAGAATCAGCAGGACAATAGCACCATGAAATAGTAACAGTTCCTACCTGTTCGTATTGGTAAGTCTGAAGTGATGTAATTTGTACTATTAAATAATGCATTCATTCCCATGAACTGATCCACTGCAAACATCTATATTGAAAGAAAATACAGTCTTCATTACTACATATATACATAATTGCATAAAGGATCTATCAGCAAAGAATTTCAAAGTTCTCTGCAAATACTGAGACTGCAAACACCTTGCTGAATTACAGGAACATTTTATAGCTAATTTATTTTTGCTGGTAACAAGAGTGCAAGCTGAGCTGATAGCAATGACCCAAGTTCCACTAGTATAATGAGACCACACTAACCTCAACACGGTTTCTAAACATGCACTTTGCTTACATGCACTAACAACTATATATTCAAAAGAGCATACACAGTAAATTTTGAAAATCTGACACTAGATGTCTTGCCCAAGGCCTTGCTGAGAACCTGTGAGTTTTCATTTCCACTTCTCTGATTAAACCTCACCAGACTACATTCCTTATGTAAATATATTGACAAGCTCCAATGAAAGAAAACACTATACCCAGGTTAAAGTTTAATTTTTTTTTATTTTTTTTTTTTTTTACACTGACATGTCTTAACTCACTGTAATTGTTGCCAGGTATAAATCTATCTTCTTCCAAAGAGGAGAAAGCATAAAGGAGAAAATACTTGCTCTTTGAAAATTAAGGTGAGTGGAAATGATTTGTTCTTTATTTAAACTTTTCACCCAAGCACCATTCTCGTAACTCAGACCTAATGAGATCAGGAAGAGCTGAAGAAGAGCTAGGCCTGTGGATCTGTATGAGCGAAGAACATTTTAGTCATCAATGCCAATGCAAATATAATAAAAAATTACATAAAAGGGCCTTTTAGGGCATAAGGGGCTTTATTTTAAGAAAAAGTCCACTGCCCACCATAGAAGAAATTTCTCAGGCAGGGCATAAAAGTAAGTAATTTTTGCAATTGCTTATTTCAGTGGGCCTAGCTTTCCTTTTCATTTCAGCCATTTAGCCAGTGACAGGGCACTTTAGAGATCACATAAAACCACTTTAGGGGAAAAAACCCCCTAGATTTCCCCAAATCTGATTTCTGCCAATGCAGAATGCTTTTGTACGTTTGTGTTGTTAAGCCTAGGAAACGACAGGACAGTATGAGAGAAAGCCTGAATAAAGAGCTAGGAGAGGATACAGGAATACTGAAAACATACAAATTCACTTACCTGGGGATCAGATACTCCCATTATATAGGAATCTTCTCCTGCCATTTTAAGTCCTAAAACACAAAAACATGATTAGAACTTTATTTTTTTCAATGTTCCACAATAGAGAAACCTGGAAAATGTTAAAAGCCCCATCTCTGATACTTCTTATTTTACTCATAACATTAGTGATTTTTAAAATACTTCTAAAATTCCCTCGTATTTGGAAGGGACAGTGTAAGGACAGGATAGGCTACAGCTAGGATTTTTCATTGCCTACTTCCAAGCAACTAAAAATTAAAGTCCTAAAGTCAAAATTTCTTAGACTTTATGCAAAATCATTACCATAGTCTAGCAAAAGCAGGACTCTGTATTTCTATACAATAAAAAGAGCATCCTGAGTATTCATGAATGAACTGGAACAGTTTTCTTGTGAAGTATTACTAAATGCAAGATAAAGATGCCCAGAAAGAACATCCAATATTTTTTTTAATTTTATAAATATAAACAGGAGTCAAACATTGACAAATTTTGGACACCTTTATTTCCAGAGGTCCACAAGTGCCTAGCACCCACGATGACTCAGTGCTGACAATGCCAATTATGGACGTACAGCATTCCTAACCCTCTCTCACAGGTCTAAATGCCTGACACGGGGTAACTTTAGCTTGGCTTAGTTTTCCAGAGGCCAGTAGTGGGCCAGGAGCACAGCCTGTATTTTTGGAAATTTTGTAGGTCTGTTAGAAAATAATTAGTGTTATTTCGTTTAATGTAGATGTTACTGAAAGAATTTTAATTTCATCTATGTTGATCTCACTAAATAAAGCTCTCCAAGGGAACATCTGAAAACAACTGCATTACTATGTCAAGAGACTCATGTCTGGACATAAGTAGACACTAAATAAGGTTAATAACTAATAGAAGACAGAAACATGTCACTGACCCTCATATTCCACCGCAATGAACATGAGCCATGATTTCCAGCACAGCAAAGAAAACTGTGAAAACCTACTGCGCCATCAAAGACAGTTGCAAGCTATCATTAAATCAGTAAAGGAAACCTGAGTCACCATGTACCTTCTACAGGAACTAGAAAGGCAAATATCAGTAGGAAAATTGGAATATTCAGGTACCTCGCTTTGAGGGAGGCTCAACCCAGCTTGTTAACAAGTTTCAAACCCAACATATAGCCACCCAT